>RJWK010071833.1:0-10555 GCA_004363435.1 Platanista minor
AAAAAAAAAAAAAAAAAAGAAGAAGAAAAAAGAAGCTAGAAACACTCTGTTACCATCTAGTTAAGTGGCGGGACGTTCAGACTTGAAGGCGGAGCTCCAGGAAACATTTTAGCTTAATCTTGAAGGCAAGTAATCTACTATAGTGTTTTGAGGCATGTTACTTTTTATTTTTATTTTTATTTTTGGTATGGCAGAACAGCTTGTTTGCTGGGAATCACTGAGACACAGAAAGTCTTGTCCAAAAGACACTGAGAAGAGAAAGAACAGAGATGAAAGGGGAGAAGAGCAGAAGAGCTTTTCACAGGAAGCGAAAACAATCCAGTGAGTCTCCAGACTGCTCGGCAGGAGGGCAGGGTTAGGTGGGGAGAGGCTCCTCCAGGGAAATGTACTTACGCTCTTGCTGTTGTTGTTATTATTATCACCACCACCCTCCTCCTCCTCCTCCTCCTCATCGTTATTGCTTCCGTACAGGCAGAGACCAGGAAAGTGTTTCAGGAAAGGAAGGAGCCCCGAGGCTCAGCACAGACGCACCGGGAGAGCCGGGTGCCCGGGACACACACCCGGGGAACCATGGCCCGTAACCGAGCTGCCAGCCTCCCAGGAAGAGGCTCTCAGAGCAAACTGGTCATCTCCCTTGTCAATGACACGAAGCACCTGCTTTCCAGTAAACCCGCCCATCGGGCAGCCCACGTGCTGTCCTCTACCAGGGAACCGGAAGTGGGCACTTAGCTTTTACATTTTGACGATCAAAGGGAAGACCTGCGTTTCAGGGCTCGGCTTTCACATCAACTTGAGCACGTCAGGAAGATACACAAACAGGTGCGGTGCTCCGTGCGCCTGTCCCTGAGTCACTCAGAGAAAGAGAGCACGTCCTGCCATTCCCAGCTGTTTTCTTTGCTCTTTCTCCGGGAAGGGTACACGGAAAGAAACCTTTTAAAACGTTAACCCTGCGTTCTGCTAAATATGTAAACAAATAAACAGATCTGCAAAAGGTAGCTGGCAGACCTCCGCTTGATGATTTTTAAGCTTTAACCACTGTTTACAACAGAAATGGGCCTTTATACCCTACTTAGAGTATGCTTAACACACCTACCCTCAGGATACGTCAAGGCTGTAAATCAGGATTGAAATTTTAGAAACATAAAGTGGGACAGTAATGTCGAAAATGCGCGGGCTTCATTATTACTCATTTCTATTTCCTGGAAACGAATGTCCCATCACGGCTCTTTTTGGTACACATCAAAGCAAAGCCTTGATTTTAGCAGCAGTATCTGTAAGCGCCTCCTGGATGTTATCACTTATTTCTAGTATTTTAACAGACAATTTATAGATAATTCTCAGGAGCAAGGCAGTCAAGGAGCTCCACGACCTGGCTCCAGACTCCCTTTCCAACTTCATCTCCTTTCCTTTTTGCTCACGTCACCCATCCTTCCAACACACACACACACACACACACACACACACACACACACAAAACACACACATACACACACACACACACACACACCCGGGGAACCACATACACACAATACACACACACACATACACATACATACACACAACACACACACACACATACACACAGACACACATACACACACACATACATAGTCTCATACACTCAAACACACAACCACATGCATTCAGACACACCCACACATACACCTGCCCCCCTGTATTCCCTGACCGGGCCAGGCATCCTCTTCCACACCTACACACCTTAATCCAAGTCATCTCTGCATCTGCCTCCTCTGTCCTCCCAACAGCCTGTCCAAAGCCTACACATTCTTCAATAACTAACTTATTATTGCTTCTTCAGTGGAGGCGTCTCGGAGCTGCCTGTGCTTTTTTTTTTAACTTTTGCACCTTCATGTCCCTCTTGCAAAACCTGTCGGTTTCTACCAAACACCTTGGTTTTACATGTGTGTGTGTCTATCACCAACATTGCTAGAGCCCTTACAAATGCAAATCATGTCACCAGCCACTGTGGACATCTTGGTGCTGTGAGCAGAGCAGAGTGTCAGTAAATACACCTGGAATTGTTGAAGAATATGAAAGAAACTGCACTTGCAGTTAGTTAATTCATTTGAAGAGAAACATCAGGTTACTAGTACTAATACCTTACATTGGATACATTTAATCTCCCAATAACCCTTCACCCATTTAATGATACAAAAGTGAGACTCAGAAAGGTTAACTGTACTGAAGGGCCGAAAATATTTGCAAATGGTATGACTGAGTATATAATATAAAATAGCGAAATATATAAATAGCCCATACAACTCAACATCAAAAAAAAAAACCCAGGGCTTCCCTGGTGGCACAGTGGTTGAGAGTCCGCCTGCCAATGCAGGGGACGCGGGTTCGTGCCCCGGTCCGGGAAGATCCCACATGCCGCGGAGCGGCTGGGCCCGTGAGCCATGGCCGCTGAGCCTGCACGTCCGGAGCCTGTGCTCCGCAACGGGAGAGGCCACAACAGTGAGAGGCCCGCGTACCACAAAAAAAAAAAAAAAAAAAAAAAAACCCAAACAAACAACCCAATTAAAAAATGGGCAGAAGACCTGAATAGACATTTTCCCAAAGATATACAGATGGCCAGCAGGCATATGAAAAGATGCTCAACATCACTAATCAACAGAGAAATGCAAATTAAAACCACAATGAGATATTACTTCACACCTGTCGGAATGGCTATCATCGAAAAGTCTACAAATAACAAATGTCGGTGAGGATGTAGAGAAAAGGGAATCCTTTTAGACTGTTGGTGGGAATGTAAATCAGTGCAGCCACTATGGAGAACAATATGGAGGTTCCTTAAAAGACTGGAAGTAGAACTACCTATGACCCAGTAATCCCACTCTTGAGTACGTATCTGAAGAAAACAAAAACACTAATTCAAAACGATGCATGCACCCTCATGTTCGTAGCATCACTCTTTACAATAGCCAAGATATGGAAGCAACTTAAATGTCCATCGACAGAGACAGGGATAAAGAAGATGTGGTACACAATATACAGTGGAATGTTACTCAGCCATAAAAAAGAATGAAATTTTGCCATTTGCAGCAACATGGATGGACCCGGAGGGTATTATGCTAAGTGACAAAAGTCAGACAGAGAAAGACAAATACTGTATATTGTCACTTATATGTGGAATCTAAAAAATAAAACAAATGAATGAATATAACAAAACAGAACAGATTCACAGATATAGAGAACAAACTAGTGGTTACCAGTGGGGAGAGGAAAGGGGGAAGGACAAATATGGTTAGGGGACTTATAGATACAAACTACTATGTATAAAAAAATAAGCTACAAGTATATATTGTACAGCACAGGGAATACAGCCATTATTTTACAATAACTTTCAATGGAGTATACTGTACAAAAATATTGAATCACTATGTTGTACACCTGAAACTAATGTAATATTGCAACTCAACTCTACATCAGTTAAAAAAAGAGAGGTTAACTGTAGAATAATTGACATCTAAGATGTTGGGGGGTCAGATTAAACTGGAAAGAGAAAACTAAAATGTATGTAGAAGCTGGCAGGGATGAAATGGCTCTCTTTACATAAGACCCCATCATGGCTGAGAAATGCACAGCTGACCGCTACTGCTCTGTGTATGTCCGACACAGCTACCCAAGAAGGGGCAGTACCCGTACTTCAAAGTACGAAGAAAAAGATCCAAGACTGAATCCTGGGGCCTCCCACTCTACCCGCCCCCGCCCCGCTTCTCCGGCTCCCTGGACCCCTCACCTAACTCACCAGTAAACAAATGGAGTAAGTGGGGTGTTTTCTAGTCTGAGTGTTAAAAGCACACCACCCCAAAGCTAATCTGACAAAGCAAACATGTCATCACTATTTGTATTCATTTCAGTGAAGGAAAAAACCACGGTCCAGCAGCTGGACGTATTCCAGTAGAGGCTGAGGGGCCCTGTCCAGGGTGCTGCAGTAGAGATTCCTCACTTAAGAAGGAAAATCTGTCACTCTCTTGGCCATGTCCTAGGAGAGGGCCCTCAGAGGTCCATGCCTCCTCTGAGGCTCACAGGCCTCCTGGTCCATCACACCCTCTGACCCAGTAATTCCACACCTGGGACTTGACAGCATGGAGGAAGAATCCAAAAGGTAAATAAAGATGCACAAATATCAATCACCTTCTCTAACACAGAAAATCCATAGGTAATGCAAATGTCCACCCAGCAATAGGGGCTAGACAAGGGAGCAGCAAGGTGACGCTCTTCCGCTCAGAGCACTCTGGGGCGTGTGGACAGTGCCTGGACAGGAAAGAGATGGGATCAGGGGGCCCAGGGGAACCCATCACAGCAGGTGTGCAGGAGAGTGGGCTTCTTCTTGGACAGGTGGCGACATAGTTCAGAGATGGACTGGATAAGGTCTTGTGAATGATGGACTGTAACAAGGAAATTTCTAGGAAAGCAGAAATCGAGGATGCAGGAGCCAACTTCACATCCCTACAAACCCCACCACCATCAGGGTCCTCCCTAGAGCCTCTGAGACTTGCTGTGAGCTTTACACATATTAACTGCTTCATCAGAAGGCATGGAGAGAGGAAGGTGCTTGTGTCATGCGCCTAGAAAGAGGCCGAGGGACTTCCCTGTGGTCCAGTGGTAAAGAATCCACCTTCCAACGTAGGGGACACAGGTTCGATCCCTGGTTGGGGAACTAAGATCCCACATGCCGTGGGGCAACTGAGCCCACGCGCCGCAACTACTGAGCCCCCGTGCCTCCACTAGAGAGCCCGAGTGCCGCCAACTACAGAGCCCACGTGCTCTGGAGCCGGCGCACCACAACTAGAGAGAGAAAACCCACATGCCACAACTAGAGAGAGAAAACCCACATGCCACAACTAGAGAGATGCCCGCACGTCGCAATGAAAGATCCCGCGTACCTCAACAAAGAGATCCCTGTGTGCTGCAACTAAGACCCGACGCAGCAAATACATAACCGTATGATCTTAATTACATAAAAATGGAGAGGTGAGACTGGACCCTTCACGACTATCTCCCTGTCCACTAGAAAAACATTTATTTGCTTTCTGCTGGGCTAAAACCCATCTTATCAGTCTGTTAGGAGGAAGAGCTAAGAAGCCAGCAGATGAATCTCCCTAAGAGAGTCCAAAGTACACCATCCACGCACACGCCACTCTTATCTTTCAAGAAAACAAAGACACCCTCCCCTCCCATATGTCCGTTCACCAGGTGCATTTAGACCTTTGTTAAAGGGAAAGCAAAAAGAATCAGGAAATCTCTGAAAACAATAGCTATAAAGAAAGATCGAAAAAGCGGTAGAAATGGGTGCAGTTCTGACATTTGAGGGGAAGGTCCCTATATCCCCAAGGTTTTGTTTGCCCTCAAGCACTCAGTTTTGAGAGGCAATGGCCTGGCAGCAAAGAGGAAGGATGGCCGTAAGTGGGCCCAACTCGGAGCCCTGGACCCCGAGGACAGCAGCTGAGCAGTGGACGCAGCCATGGCTGGCAGAGAACGGAGCTCCGCAGAAGGACAGCGACCCACGAACGGCTCAGGCCCGGCCCATCTGTCATAAACACCGGGTCCAAAGGCCACAGGTGCAGACAGTACTAAAAAGTAAAAATGACACGCAGGCAGAGGCCACTCGATAGAACAGGAGGAAGCAAAATCTAGGACTGGTTTCCAATCAACAAACGGGCTGACAACACTCTATTCATCTTTAGCACCTGTTGTTTCTTCCTCTCTCTGGTTCACCATGAATGAAACAGTTTTATTTATAAAAGATGTGTGTGTACCCAGGACCGGCCTTTCGCCTATTGTGAACGAGGCAAAGTTTATCTTGGGTGCCCTCCCCGGCCAGCTGGCCACTGCTGCGTCCTCTCTGTCCCAGCAGGTGTCAGGGCCCTCTTCCTGCGGCCAAGACCCTGCTCAGAGCCTCCGCTCACTCTCCCGATTTCACAAACGTTTCTTCAACACCTAGAATGCAAAGCACCGTGTGCTAAACAAGAGGTGAGAGTTGGAAAAAGCTGTGAAATTCAGCCATATTGCTGGCACGCAGGTGAGGGACGCAAACACAGACACTGGGAGCCAAGTACAGACATTTCAGTGGCCTCTGCCAAAGTGCAAGACAACGGCCAGGAAACTGCAGAGGCAGGAGGGTCCGTCCCAAATGGCGAGATTTGAAAAAACCCTAGGGAAGAAGCAAGCAGAAGGTGGACTCTGGCCTGAAGATGGGAAGGACTGGGCAGGATTCTGACGGGCAGAAAAGCGGAGGAAGGGCACCGCCGTGGAGGGAAGATGATAAGCAATGGTGTGGAGTTGGGAGGGGCTGAGGGAGTGGCAGAGAGGCAGCCGACCACATGTCGTCTTGAATTCTGGATCCGCCAGAGCCTAGCTGTTTGAACTCGGAAAATTAAATAGCTTCTCTGAGCCCTGATTCCTCATCTGCAAAATTAAAATGTGCTCAACACATAATTACTGAGGGTCTAATAAGGGGCAAGCTCTGACTTGGCGTTAGGACATCATTAAATTAAGAACATCTTCCTCAGAGCGTTTATACAGTGTTGAAGAACATATATGTGAAGAATTGAGCACAGTATCTAGCAAGGAGCGGTGTCAGCAAGTCGCTGCTGATGCCTGTGGGGATGGTGATGCAGGTGGTGAAAGGCTGGGGGGCTAGGATCCCAAATTTAAAGATTCTGAATCAGTGATCAGTCTACCTCCCAAGAGGCCCCTGGATCAGTGTCCAGCTCAGTGGAGCCACGAGGTACACGATGCACTCCAGGCACCCACTCATGCCACTACAGGAATCCTCCCAGGACCGTCCCCCTCACAGGCAGGGAAACAAGAAGGGAACACGCAGGGGCGAGGAGCTGAGTCTGCAGCGAGAGAGAAGCGCTTCCTGTGGGGACCTCCTGTCCATCCCGGGGCTCCTGCTACCCAGAGAATTGCATCTCCTTTGCTCTTTTGTGAAATCTCCATCTTCTGCAGAGATAAAGCTTAGCTTGGGATGCCTCTAATCTTTCTGTCTTCCCTTTCCATCTTCCCGTTCAGTTGAGAAAAAAACAGTGAAGTGCACTTCTCAGGGCTGTCCACGTCTTCCCTTTGGTGTTTGTGAAGGTAATAAGATCCCTCAGGTTCCATCCACTACACACCTTGCTCAAAGGTGAGGGTCAGGTTGTCTGGTCTCTTTCTCTGGCTTCTACACTCAATGTTTTAAAAACATGGCACAATGTTATATATGATTCTTTCCAGCTTCTCTCTTTCTTTAACTTATCTTACTGTGATTTTTACACTTCACTCTATTATCTTATTGTGAATATCCTCAATGATAATTTTAAAGATCCATTTTTAATATTTTCTTCCAGAAGAGGCTGCCAACTGGTTTTTGGCTACTCGGTTTCCTCATCTATAGAATGTGGACATAATAGTGTCTACCTAGGGGGATGTGAAGCTCTAAAGAGATAAGAATTGTAAACCATTGTGTGTGATCCCAGATTAATAATAAAACCACACAACAGACTAGGGTAAATACTAGTAATACTGCATCTCTCTAGAATAATAGTAAGTTACCGACTAAAGGAGATCAAAAAACATGAGTGCTGGGCTTCCCTGGTGGCGCAGTGGTTGAGAGTCTGCCTGCCGATGCAGGAGACACGGGTTCGTGCCCCGGTCCGGGAAGATCCCACACGCCGCGGAGTGGCTGGGCCCGTGAGCCATGGCCGCTGAGCCTGCGCGTCCGGAGCCTGTGCTCCGCAACGGGAGAGGCCACAACAGTGAGAGGCCCGCGTACCGCAAAAAAAAAAAACAAAAAAAAAACATAAGTGCTACCACTTGGCAACCATCATCGTAATAAGGGATACAGGCAAGAATCATCAATAGATGTTGAAACCAGTGAGATAAAAAATCAGATAGGAAACAGAATCTTTACATAGTCTCAAAACATCTCCCCAGGAGTTATTAACACTTAAAAAGGGAAAAGCAGTAGCCGTTCTGTGAAGAACACCTTACCCACTTAAACTAAGCAGTAAAGAGGCAAATCAGCATCCCTGCCTTCTGACACAATACCCTCAGAAGAACACAGCACCTCTTCTATGGTTTTCCTGCCAGAAATGGACACCTTGAATCAAATCACGAGAAACCATCAGACAAGCCCAAACCGAGGGCTGTTTTACACAATAACTGGCCCCTACTCTTCAAACGTATGAGGGTCAGGAGAGATAAAGACTGGGGGTGTGCTCCTGATTAAAAGACACTAAAGACACACAACAGTTCAATACGTAACCCTGGGTTGGATCCTGCACAATTTTTTTTTTTTTTTTTTTGCCGTAATGGACATTATCCGGATACCTGGCAAGTTTTGAATAAAGTTCGTGGACTGGATCCCTATTAATTGCATGTTTTTGATCTGGCATCGTGGGAAGATCAGATAACATCCGTGTTTTGGAATACACACTACGGTAGTCAGCGGGAAAGGGGGTCACGTCTAGATCTTACCACGAACGTTTCATGAAAAGATAAGTTGTGTGTGTACATGTGTGCGCACGCAAGCATAAATACAGAACGGGAGAAAGAGAAAGCAAATTCGGTAAAAGGTTCACAATTGGAAAATCTTGGTGATGGGTATTCAGGAATTCTTGATACTTAGAGCTTTTTCTGAGTTTGACATTGTTTCAAAATAAAAAGTTTTGAAACTGTCAGCACTAAAGCAAGGCCTCCTGAGGGACAGGTCTGTTTCGGAGACAGTGCACTGGGATTTTAATCCCAACTCCAGCACTTTCTAGTTCTATGGTCTTGAAAATGTTCCTTACTTCTCTAAAAGTCTCAGTTTTGTCACCTGTACAAAGGAGATTACAATAACAACCTTGAAGGGCTCTGAGAGAATTAAATGAAATAATACAGCAAAATGAGACCCATGCCTGACACAAGACAGGGCTGGGATATTTGTTGAAAGAATGAATGGCAGGAACGGAAGGAATTTGAGGCATTAGCAGCCCGTGGAGCAAATGCGCCTCTCATTACTTCTCTGGCTTCATAACATCCTAATATTTAACAGATACAGAGCAGGTGACCCCAGGGATGCAGAAGAAGTGGGAGAAAGGAAGACAAAACTAGGTGTGATCCCCAAAACTCATCACTTAGCAGAAGATACCGAGCAGAGCTGTGGGAGAAGACAGCAAGCAAAGTCCGTCTTTCCCATCGCTGTCCCTCTTGGCATTTTGAGAACCTTAACGCTGACTCATCCTTTGATGTTTCTACCACCTCTCTCTAGTTTCCATCACAATAAGAATATCAACTCCTGTTTCATTTTTAACCAAAACGTTAGCTAAAAACAAAACAAACTCAACAACAAGGTCCTACTGTAGAGCACAGGGAACGATATTCAATATCCTGTGATGAACCATCATGGAAAAGAATCTGGAAAAGCATGCATATATGTGCATAACTGAATCACTCCGCTGTACAGCAGAGATTAACGCAGCATTGTAAATCAGCTATACTCCAATAAAAATTTTTTTTTAATATTAAACAGAAAAAAAATAAATAAAAACAAAACGAGCTCAATCCTATAGATACATTTTAATGCTCACTCTTTTCTGTAAGATAAAAGTATAAATATACACATATTTGAAAAAAAACAGTCTTTCAGCATCTTCCCAGTATTCAAAGCAACTTACAACCCGTAACTTTAAGTTACATGTTCCAGGGCCAGTTACTATTTTAACCAGTTTGTATGTTATGACCTCAGAACCATAATTTTGTTTATGCCTCTTGAACAAGCTGATGAAAAGAAACATTTGCTTAAGGCTCCCATCAATGAATGCGGAGCTTAGACTAGTCTTTAGCTTATACAAACGTTATGCTTATTAATTCAGAATATTCATTCAGTTATTGGAATAGGATGACAAAACTGTACAGTGAAAGACTGATTCTCTATTGTACATATTAGCTATGCACGAAAACCCTCGGGCTCGGGAAATGTCCCAGCCTGAGGATTCATATGCCTCTTTGAAGTTTTTAAACTGTGATTTAGGTATCAAAACTATCTCACCAATGCTCATCAATGCACAGATAGACTATAAATGATCAACTTAAGTCCACCCTGATTAAGAACTCTCCAGCTGAATTTCAGCTTAGGAAATTCTGAAACTGCCGATGGGCAGTCCATGCCAACAGTCACAGCATCTTTTAATTAAAAGCAAGCGATATGACTCATACCACCTGTTTCCTTGATCCTGCTCTATTCCTAGTTTGGTCAGAGTTCTCTCTGGAGGATTTAAACTTTTATGAAAACAAATAGCAAATATTTATGCAAACTGATTACTATTATTTCACACCCTGAAAACTACATTTCCTACTATAAAATTACATTTATCTCCATTAATTTTAACAAGCCAAGGGTTATTATTCAAAGTGATAATCACAGTGGTAACTGTAGTTGGTGGAAGGGCTGGTAGCTAAAGCTATCATATATATAGTTAAAAACACATACATTCTTATTTTATATATATATATATATATACATATATATATATATATATATATATATATATATATATAAAAT
>RJWK010071834.1:0-10569 GCA_004363435.1 Platanista minor
GGAAACCCCACAACTCCCCCTGGAAGCATCTAGCCTATGGAGCTATTTACTCAAAAACTACAGATTTACACAAATAGACTCGTGAGATATCTGTTCAAGGACTAAAAACAGGAAGGCTGACAGTCAATAGTGAGGAAAAAAAAAAGATTAAGTCAGCTGTTGGAAAAAGAAGATGAAAGCTGAGCCATGCCCAGTACAAGCGATCTCCGCGACACACAAGCTCCTCTCCTTACGGACTTCCCACTTAGGATTTCAGTGTAAAACACAGATACCCCACCAGCAGCAGCCGTCTCAGCCGTTGGGAATGGAACCCAACACACTCAGGGGCCTTTTTGGGATTAAGTGAAAAAAGCAAGTTTCAAAACTGTGCTAGGAGGAAGATGAAATTATACACACATACAAATACAGAGAAAAACTTGGAAAGGATTTGAGAGAGAGAGAGAGAGAGAGAGACTGGACAGGGTGGGGAATTTATAACTTTATTCCCTTCTGTGGTGTTGAAACGCTTTGTCAAAGGGCATGGGTTACTCTGCCAAAGAACACAGAGTTTTAAATCAAAAACAAAAGGAGGGGCTTCCCTGGTGGCGCAGCGGTTGAGAGTCTGCCTGCTGATGCAGGGGACACGGGTTCGTGCCCCGGTCCAGGAGGATCCCACATGCCACGGAGCGGCTGGTCCCGTGAGCCATGGCCGCTGAGCCTGCGCGTCCGGAGCCAGTGCTCCGCAACGGGAGAGGAACACTGAGAGGCCCGCGTACCACAAAAAAAAAAAAAAAAAAAAAAGGAAACTCATTTAAAAAAGAAAATCACCTTAGACCCATACTTTGTACCAAAAAAAACTTAACTCCGAAAGTGGTCAGAGCCCAAATGTATTGATAAAAAATTATTATTGAAGTCCTACAGGAAACACAGGAGAGATAAGCCTTGCCATGAGATTTCTCAGGATACAAAAAGGAGGAACTGATAATTTGAGCTTCATTCAAATAATAACAGTTCTGTTCCTCTGATGAAAATGAATGTTAAGAAATGTCATGGCCTGAGTTGTGACCCCTCCCCGCCCGCCCGCCCCAAAGTACCTCAGAATATGACTGGCATTTGGAGACAGTGTTTAAAAGAGGTGACTGAGTTGAAATGAGGTCATAAGGGTGCAGCCCTTCTTCTAAGGACACTATGACCAGTGTCCTCATAAGAAGATGAGGTCTGGACATGTATGGAGGAAAGAGAATGTGAACATGTGGGGAGAAGGCGACCAGAAACCGAGGAGGAAGGCCTCAGAAGAAACAAATCGGGTCTTCAATTTCTGGCCTCCATAACTGGGAGAAAATTTGTAGTATTTAAGCTACCCAGTCTGTGGTACTTTGTTACAGCAGCCCTAAGAAAACTAATACAGAAAAAGAACATATGTACAAAACACATATCTAATAATAGATTCGTATCCACAGCATATTAAAAAAAACTCAATACTTGATAATAAGAAAGCCCTTTTTTTTTTTTTTTTTTTGGCCTCTCACTGTTGTGGCATCTCCCGTTGCAGAGCACAGGCTCCGGACGCGCAGGCTCAGCAGCCACGGCTCACGGGCCCAGCCGCTCCGCGGCATGTGGGATCTTCCCAGACCGGGGCACGAACCCGCGTCCCCTGCATCGGCAGGCGGACTCTCAACCACTGCGCCACCAGGGAAGCCCCAACAACCCAATTTTAAATGGGTAAATTCACACATGAAAAGATGCTCAACATCTATCAGTCACCAAGGAAATGCAAATTAAAACCCACGGTGAGACTCTACAACATACCTATTAAAATGGCTAGAATTGAAAAGCTGACAACACCAAATACAAATGAACCCTCCAGGGCAAAACTGAACCCTCATACACTGCTTGTGGAATGCAAAAAGAGTACACAGTCACTCTGGAAAAGATTGGCATTTTCTTACAAAGTTAAAACATACATTAGCAATGAATACCTAGCAATAAATACTATAACCTCACAAAAACACGTGTGTGTGTGTGTGTGTGTGTGTGTGTGTGTGTGTGTGTGTATCGGCTCCATTCACAATTGCCAAAAAATGCAAACAACCAAACGTCCATGAATGTCCATGATGAAGACACAAACTGTGGTGTGGTATAGCCAACAAGAAGAGAACACCACTCAGCAATAAACAGAAATCAACTTCTAATATGAATAACATGGATGCATCTCTAATACATGAAGAAACTATACTATACTCAAAGGGTAAATGCTGTGTGATTCCACTTAAGACATTCCAGAAAAGTCACAGAAAATCCAGAAAAGAACTCACTGGTTAGAGAGAGGGGGACCTCACTAGGGCACTTGACTGTGATAGTTACATGACTCAGTGCATTTACAAACTTTGAAGAAGTGAATGCCTAAAATGGGTAAATTTTACTGCATGCTAATTATACCTCAATATGTCCCTTTACTCAGAGCATGACACAGGTGTGCCCCAAGATTCTTGCACACAATAGACCAGTGCTGTCCAAGAGAAATACAACACAAGCCACACGATGATTTTAAGTTATCAAACAGTCACATTAAAACTGCTAAACAGGCATTTCTCACCTTCTGAGATGGCCCACACTCTGTGGAGTGTGTTTCTCTCTAAATAAATACACTTCTTACCTATCACTTTGTCTCTCACTGAATTCTTTCTCAGATGAGACAACAAGAACCTGAGCTTCATTAAGTCCTGAAACCAGGTGCATGATCTCAGTTGGAAGACTGTGAGTTTTGGCTGGGCTCGAGTTCCGGCACTTGGACTCAAGTCCCAATCTGAGGTGCACGGTTTCAGCTGGGGACCACGAAGGCACAGTGATAAGTGAAAGAAGTGTGAAGAAAGGCTTCCCTGGTTGCGCAGTGGTTGAGAGTCTGCCTGCCGATGCAGGGGACGCGGGTTCGTGCCCCGGTCCAGGAGGATCCCACATGCCACATGCCGCGGAGCGGCTGGGCCCGTGAGCCATGGCCGCTGAGCCTGCGCGTCCGGAGCCTGTGCTCCGCAACGGGAGAGGCCACAACGGTGGGAGACCTGCGTACCACAAAAAAAAAAGAAGTGTGAAGAATGAAGAATGAAAAAGAGTTATGCATGATCAGGATTTTCTAAGTTTGGATTGAATTTAGTTGGTAAATGGATTTTGTTAGGAATGGGCTAGAACAAGACGGGATTTGCTTTCTCCTTCTAAAGTATTCTTGAAATGCTGCTTTTGACAACAGATTGCGTGAGTTTCTTTGCCTTTAAGTGACTTGTATTTGCTTTTGAGATCTTTTGTAACTTTGGTTGAGGAATAATTATTGTCTCACAGTGACCTATGACCTTATTTGACCAAATGTTTTAAAACTTTCTGACAAACTTCCCAAATATCAAATTTTAATGAAGTTTCTTTTGATTTCCAGCTAACTTTGGGGTACTTTAGAGGGCCCCTGAGGTATCTTAAAGAGAAATATTTAACTAGGATTATTTGGTATGTTAAGTTAAATGTAATCATTCGTAATTCTGGTTATTGTAACCAAGTTTCTTTATCGATTACACTGTAATCAGATGTTTAACCATGCCTTTCAGTCTTTTACAAAAAGTCCTTCTTCATCAAGGAGATTCATAGAAAGGTTATGGAAACAATTACAACAGTTCCACACCAAGATGATGGCTATGCGAGGATTCCAGCCCATACTGACTTAAAACAAGGAGCTGTCCTGCCCCTGGGGCCCCTAGATCAGTCATCCAGAGATTTTTACTCCCTGACAGGCAGGGTCAACGCCCCTACTCAGCCTTGAAGCAGTTACAGAAGACGGACCATCGCCCTTCTGCTTCCCGTAAGAATACGGAAGTAAAATCTCTGAGACGGGAATGAAATAGGAGGGAAGGAGGCAGGCACAACCTTTGAAAGAATGACATAACCTGAGGACATGACATAAACTGATTAGAATCAAATGGATCCAAGATGGCGGACAAGCCGACTTTTTCCACTAGACCCTGAGCCCATGTATCAGAAAGCTCACATCAGAAAGTTAAATGACACACCCACAGGCGCCATGACAGTTTCAAGACCGACTATAAAGATCAAAAAGTGGGCGGTGGCCCAATTCCTGGAAATTCCCACCCCTTCCTGAAATAACTGGAATACTCCTCCCACTCAATTAGCCTATGAAATTACCCAACCCTATAAAAACTGACAACCCCATATGCTGGTGCCTTTCCCACCTTCTGAGATGGCCTACACTCTGTCTGTGGAGTGTGTTTCTCTCTAAATAAATCCACTTCTTACCTATCACTTTGTCTCTCACTGGCCAGGTTAGAGTCCCAGCTGCGTGGGCTCAGGTCCCAATCTGGGTTTTGCAGAGTTCGAGTCCCGGCCGCATGGGTTCAAGTCCCAATCTGAGGTGCATGGTTTCAGTATGGCTATGGCTCCATAAGAACAGAGAAGGTCCCAGCAAATAGGCACAGTGCACTACAGTTTAGCCAGAACTTCCACCTCACCCCCTTCCCGGGCCCTCACATTCCGCCTCAGCCATAGCCAGGAATGTAAGTAGATAGGGTAGGGGCTCCCCAGAGAAAGAGAAACAGGCATGGCTTTCTTGACATAAGAGAAGCTTTTTTTGGCCTAAGCCATTTTGTGATCTAAGGCTGGCCGCAATGCTTGCCCTTGAACAAGTCTCAGTAATCACAGATTTCAAGGGAAGTCAGGGAATGCAGGAACAAAGGAAAAGCAGTCAAGAAACAATAGGTCGTGATAAAACAGAGTCCTGGTTCCTCCTCTTGGGATATACCTAACAATCTGACACAGTCTTTGCACTCTGCAGGGACTAAGGCCGCCACCCAGGTGGAGGATGGAATGATGATGTTGACCCTCGTGACTTCAGTCAACTAAAGCTTGGACTCTGTCGACCTTGGCCCCAATCCTGTGCTGAGTTCTCCTCTGCTCAAGCCCCTTCATGCATGTACCCTCAGCTTAAAACTTCCCTGGTTGTGCTGCTCAGGGAGACACTACTTTGGGAAAGATCCCCGGTGTTCTTCGTACTGGCTGCAAGTAATAAGTCCTTCCTTCTCCTGATCTCTGCCTTGGCTGTGTCTTTGGCTTGACAGCCACCAAGAGGCAAACCCAGTTTTTCAGGTAACAGTAAGTGTATTATCCAGAATAAGCAACAGAAGCCCAGTCCACACTGGCTATGACAGTTAGTTTTATGTGTCAACTTTACTGGACTAGGGGATGCCCAGATAGCTGATAAAACAGTTTCTGGGTCTGTCTGTCAGGGTGTTTCTGGGAGTGATTAGCATTTGAATTGGTGAACTGAGTAAAGCAGATGGCCCTTCCCAGCTTGGTGAGCAACACCCAATCCACTAAGAGCCTGGATAGAACAAAAAGAGGGAGGTAGAGTACATTTACATTTCCTCTGCCCTGACATATCAGCACTCCTGGTTTTCCGGCATTCAGACACATTGGGACTCATACCATCAGCCACCCCACCCCTTTAGTTCTCAGGCCTTCAGATTTGGACTAAATTACACCACCAGCCCTCCTGGTTCCAGGAACTTCTCAGCTACTACAACAGTGGGAACCAGTTCCTATAATAAATCCCTCTCTCTCTCTAACATATATATATATATATATATATATATATATATATATATATATATATATATATATATATATAATGTCCTATTGGTTCTCTTCCTCTGAAGAACCCTGACCACCTTAAGAGAAAGGGGGACTGATCAGCTCATGGTATGCAAAGATGGGAGTAACAAACCAGACCTCAGGCTGAAGAGGGACATACCTGTACCTCCCAGTACCTGGTACCTGGGATTGAAAGACACTAGGTTTCCCATAACCACCCTCTTCTCTCTGCTTCTCAATGTATCAGATTCCTTCTCTCTTACTTCAGATACTACCATGGTCACCAAGATCCCCTCCCTCTCTTCTCACACCAGAGAGAGGAGCTGACTCATTCCATTACTGATTAAAGGACTCTGACTGGCCCAACTTGGATCCGATGCCACCAGTAATTGGGCTACTCACCTGTGACCAAGAAGACAGACTATATAAAAGCATGGGTTCCAGCTAGAACCACAAAGTTAGACCAGAGAGGAAAGGGAATTCCTGGAAGAATGGAGGTGCAGATTCCAGAAGGAAGTAGGAATACTGGACATCCAAATAGTCAGCGTCCAGTCGTCCAGTACAGGTAGGCCTGCCTCCATTGACACCAAGCAGGACCCTGTGGGGCTCCACGGCATGGAAGACTTTCTGCCCCATTTCTTGTTTATAGGGAATAGACTCCAGATTCGAACAGTTGCTAATCAGGGAAGGGAGGGGATGCAGAAACAAGGGAGGAGCAGCCAAGAAACAATAGTGCAGCCTTGGGGCAGGGTTCTGGTTCCACCACAAGGGATACGCATAACAATATCTTTGAGCTCCTTTACAGAACTAAAACCCCCAACAAACAGAAGATGTCAGCATTCTTCATTCCAGAGAAGCTCATCAGGAAACCACGTGAGGCCAGATTAAAGGAACAAGAAAAGCTTATTAGGAGACTGCCTGAGACAGATGAAAGGAGTGCAGGCCCTGCACACACCCTGATCCTTATCAGCAAGTCCACCCTAGAACCATTACTATAAAATTCCTCACCAAATGCCCCCAGGTTGAGACACACAGCTTTTGAGGGGCACAAGCCCACTGTATCCCTCTTTGCCTGGCAAAGCAATAAAGTTATTCTTTTCTACTTCACCCAAAACTCTGTCTCTTGAGATTCAATTTGGCACCAGTGCACAGAGGCCAAACTTTCAGCATCACCAGCCACAGTTGAAGAAAGAGAGCAATCAGGCCATTTGTCTGAGGTCACACAGACAGTTCATGGCAGAGCTCAGACTTAAATCTAGGGCTGCTACTTCCTAACCTAGTGACATTCCTTCTTGCTTCCTCCCTTCCTTCCTTTCTCTCTCTCTTTTTTTAAGATAAAATATATATATTAAAATAAATATATATATTATTCAGCTTGGGCCGACATAACAAAATAGCATAGACTGTGTGGTTTAAACAGCAGAAATCTATTTCTCGGGCTTCCTCGTGGTGCAGTGGTTAAGAATCCGCCTTCCAGTGCAGGGGACATGGGTTCAAACCCTGGTCCAGGAAGGTCCCACATGCCACGGAGCAACTAAGCCCATGAGCCACAACTATTGAGCCTGTGCTCTAGAGCCTGCATGCCACATCTACTGAAGCCCACGCACCTAGAGCCCGTGCTCCACAACGAGAGAAGCCACCACAATGAGAAGCCCACGCACCACAACAAAGAGTAGCCTCTACTCACCACAACTAGAAAAAGCCCGCGTGCAGCAACAAGGACCCAATGCAGCCAAAATTTTAATTAATTAATTAATTAATTAATTAATATTTTAAAAAAAGAAATCTATTTCTCACAGTTCTTCAGGTTTGGAAGTCCAACATCAAGGTACCAACAGATTTGGTTCCTTGATGAAGACCTCCTCCCTGGCTTGCAGACAGTTGCCTTCTTGCTGTATCCTCCCATGGCAGAGAAAGAGAAAGGAAGCAAGCTCTCTGGCATCTTGTCTTACAGGGACACTAATCCCATCATGAGGGCCCCACCCTCATGAGCTTATCTAAACTTAGTTATTTCCCAAAGGCCTCACCCACTCCAAATACCATCACATTGAAAGTTAGGGACTTCAACATATGAATTTGGGGGGAACACAAATAGTCCATAATAATATACATAGCATAAAATTTACCTTTTTAAAGCACTTTGAGGTGTACAATTTAGTGGCATTAAGTACATTCGCACTGTTGTGCAACCATCATCACCATCCAGTTCCAGAACGTTTTTCATCTTGCAACAAAACTGAAACTCTGTATACATTAAACATTTATTTCCACTTCTTCTTTCTTATAGGTCATCTGTCGTTTCTCTTAAGAGTTAGTGTCATCAGGTCTTGATATCAGACAGTCCCAGGTTGAAATTCTGGCTCCACCACATACTAGTTGTTTACTTTGGTCAAGTCATTTAACCTCTCTTAACTTCAACTTTCTTCTCTACAAAGGTTTGGGTGAAGATGAGCAGAGTTCTAAAGCTCCTGGCACAGAAGTTGCACACAGTAGGTGCTTAGTATGTGTTAGCCTCCTTCCTTCTTCCCTCCACCTCTGCCCCTGGGCAAAGTTCAGATAGTAAAATGTCCACCCGTCTGGTGATTTCTGCTGGAATGACTCCCAGCAACACTTTTACCCAGAGCTGAAGCCTCTGAATTAATAATGAGTTCCAACAGCTCACCTGAGAATGATTTAACATTTGAAAGCAAGAAGTTCCTTTACTCTAGGAGTGGGAAATGCACCTTGTTAAAGGACCTTTTTCAAGATCAAGTGGGGCTTTTTAATAGGAGTCTTGAAAATATGGCCTGGACCCTGCAAAAAGATCCAGAGGGACCAAGCCCCCCTCCCTCTGGCTGCAGACTTCCCTCTTTTCAGCATCACCCCATGACCAGACTCAGCCCCCTCATCCCCCCCACCAAACACCTTGAACACAGATAGTCATGTGCAACCAGGCTTTACTGAGGGGTTTTTGTGATAATGGAGATGTTAAAATCCAAATCAGGAAGCAACTTAAAATTGAGAGCCAGGTATTTCTGTTCTAAAAGATCTTTGAATTAGGGGTCCCTGGACCCAAGCCTCCTGCTAGTTACAAACTTCAGGCCCTGGGCTCAAAGCCCCTTGGGTCCCAGCCTAGACACATCTGTCAATGGCAGTGTTCTTTCCTGCTAAGGCTGGAAAGAACCTCAGGATCCTTCTCAACACAGCACTACCAAGGGATAAGATTTATCGCATGAAATAAAACCATTAATCTAAAGCTTAGACCCTAAATCAATAGATCATAGGGAGGGGTCTTCTAGCTCCAATCTACTTTATATCCATTGAAAGAACCAAAGCTGGACTTCCCTGGTGATGCAGTGCTTAAGAATCCGCCTGCCAATGCAGGGGATACGGGTTCGAGCTCTGGTCCGGGAAGATCCCACATGCCGTGGAGCTGCTAAGCCCATGTGCCACAACTACTGAGCCTGTGCTCTAGAGCTTGCAAGCCGCAACTACTGAGCCTGTGTGCCACAACTACTGAAGCTCGCGCACCTAGAGCCCGTGCTCCGCAACAAGAGAAGCCACCTCAGTGAGAAGCCCGCGCGCCGCAACGAAGAGTAGCCCCTCTCGCTGCAACTAGAGAAAGCCCACGCACAGCAACAAAGACCCAATGCAACCAAAAATAAATTAATTAATTAATAATTTAAAAAAATGAACCAAATCTTTACATGGACCTTGTAAATAGATGACCAAATGATTTGTGACAAAGATTCCAAGATTTCACGAAGTCCCTGATTTTCCTCCCAGGCCACAAAAATAGTTGGTACCCATCAGATGCCCTTTGTCAACAATTAGTTAATGATCCAACTTAATACACTAGACGGCTGCTATCTCTAATGATGACAGTTGGGCCCCGCAGAGCAGTCTGAGTGTATTTCTGTTCTCCCCTGTTCCTCAGACTGGCAGTGGGGACTATGAATGGCTGTTTGATGTGCCAAGACAGTTAAACAGACAAAGCCATCATGTCCATTTGCTCTCACACCTGTCCTTGGCTGGTCCCTGGCAGATTTGGAAGAAACTCCCTTCACGTTTCCAAAGAGGCAATGCACTGCTCTGAATGTCCCTCTTTTTTTTTTTTTTTTTTTTTTTTTTTTTTTTTTTTTTTTTTTTTTTTTTTTTTTTTTTTTTTTTTTTTTTTTTTTTTTTTTTTGCGGTACGCAGGCCTCTCACTGTTGTGGCCTCTCCCGTTGCGGAGCACAGGCTCCGGACGCGCAGGCTCAGCGGCCATGGCTCACGGGTCCAGCCGCTCCGCGGCATGTGGGATCTTCCCGGACCGGGGCACGAACCCGTGTCCCCTGCATCGGCAGGCGGACTCTCAACCACGGTGCCACCAGGGAAGCCCTGTCTCTCTTATTATTATTGATCTCCCTAGGTTTCTTTACGGCCAGAAATAAGGCATCCAGTCAGATTAGGGGCTGATTTGGCCTCCAAGGCATGACATGTCAATACAGCAGCTGAGAATCATGCAGGCACCAATTTTAGTTAGAGTTGATGGAGCACATTCAGAGTAGCAGCAAGGCCCATCTTGCCCTTCAGGTACCCCTTCCAGCTGTCATCTGTCTCCATCCTTTCTCTGCTTACCACCCCCCAACTCAGACGGGGGTCATAAAGTAGCAAATAGCAGGCACTGCCAAGGCTTAGGCATTCTACAACTCCACATCTGAGCCTCCATCCCCCCCAGTCTCTCTCAGAAGTGTGAAGAGGTGGCTCATGCTGCCTTGGGAGTCAGGCCGACATGGGTTCTAATCCTAGCTCTACTGCATCCTGAGGGACCTTGGGCAAGTCACTGCTCTGAGCCTCAGTTCCCCCATCTGTAAATAAGTGGGTTAAATTGGCACCTCTTTAGGCTGCAGATGCAGAAATCTTACCTCATCTTTTGCCTCGCAAGCCCTCACCCTCTCATTCAGCCTTATCTAGTTTGTGGCCGGT
>RJWK010071835.1:0-10598 GCA_004363435.1 Platanista minor
ACATCAGAAGCAGAGCCAGACACAAGTGCCTGGCACAGCCCAGGGCCTCGACTTGACTTATGGGGAGAGATGGCTGTGCCAGCCGCTGGATCACCTGCCGTGTGACACAGCCAAGCTCTGGCTCATCTCTGAGATGGTCGGCTCCAAGATTGGCTGTGGCCAGGAGAGGCATCAAAGATCTGGGCGTCTGGGACTCACATCCCAATAGTTGTGATGCTCTTCCCAGATGTGCAGGCTTGTGGACCTGCTTCTTCCATGGCCAGCAGAGAGAGCTGTTTCCCAGAAGCTTTCCAGGCCATGTTTATGGACCTCTGCTGCAACAAGTTGAAAAGGCCACCGACATTTCCAGGCCCAATGCCAAACCCTCCTGCTTGTGCCAGAGCTAAAAAAGTATTTTTTTCATTTTATAAAAGGTGTGGTAATGGCTTCCATGTTCTCTCCTCCCTGGTAACGCCAGAGATCCCCTCTTTGAACTGGGAGCCTTGGTTCTTCTATCAGGACAAGAATTCCGCTGGGAGACAGCACCAGCTTTGGGGACAAGTGGGCGGGGGCTTGAGCCCAGCATCACCCCCCAGGGAGAACATCTCAGGGCCACTTCCTCTGGGAAACAGCCAAGCACAGTTCCTGGGACCCCAGAGCCTTTTCCTGGCTCCTCCCTCCGAGCAGAGAACGTCCCGGGGCTCCCTGGGGATCACCGTGGTCCACTGGTTCAGGGAAGACAGAAAAGGAACTGACCGTGCAGCCCGTGCACCCTACCAGGGGCCCCTCCCCACCTGAGAACCACAGGTAACGTGAACAAGGCAGCTCCAAGGGCTTCGTGGAAACACAGCCTGGTGGCTTCCACGTAACCCTGGTTGTGACGGGGATCGCCCCCGGGCTGGGAGCCCCCAGGAGCAGCGGGCACCAGGCCTGGGCTCACTCAGGCTCTTCCAGTGTCTTCCTGTTCTGTGGAGCCTGGGTGGCTGAAAACTACATTTCCCAGACTCCTCTGCAGGAAGGGCTCAGGATGAAAATTATGTTCCACACTCAAGAGGGGAGCTGGAATGGGAGAGAAAGAAGCCCTCTTCTTGCAGGATCTGGGACCAGGTTACGGGGCCCACTGACATTTGCAGACTTCTTGAAGTCTGGGTGTCCTCCCACTCTGGTGGTGTGACCATGAGTCGGGGGGGGGGGGGTCTGGTGACCCCACCACTCCTGCTCTGCCAGTGGCTGTGTAAGCCCCTGATCCCTGCACTCAGTCTCCTTTCCGTACAGTAGCCTGCTGCTCCCTTTCTGCTTGTGCACTGAACCTGCCTGAGACCGCGTAGATGTAACCAGGTATTACACCCCCAGACCCGTAAAGGAATGGACGCCGGAGAGGTCAGTTTTAAGGCAGAAAGGGGGAAGCTGAGAAAGGATTTGGAAACGTAGAGCTGACTTCCAGATGCCCTATGCCAGAAAGGCAGCATGAAGGCCCTGAAAAGCAGTGGCACTAAAGGAGGAGCTCAAATATAGGAGTGTGTGCTGCACACCTGAAACTAACACAACACTGTGAAACAACCAGGCTTCAATAAAGATATATATATATATAGAAGTGCAGGATGGATGGATGGATGGATGGACGGGTGGATGGATAGACAGCTAGATGGACAGACGGGCAGACGGACAGATGGATGGATGGGTGGATGGATGGATGGATGGGTGATGGATGGATGGATGGGTGGATGGACAGATGGATAGACGGATGAAAGGAAAGATGGATGGATGGATGGATAGACGGATGGATGGATGGAAACATGGATGGACAGATGGACAGATGGATGGAAAGACGGACGGATGGACGGATGGACGGATAGATGGACGGATGGATGGATGAACAAGCAACATACATGTGAATGGTGCAGATCAGGAGGTAGATGTCCCAGAGACAAATTTTACAATTGGCCTGCCAAGCAGTCAAACATTTCAACTGCCAGTGGCAATGTCTCCACCAACCACACAAAGATGACCTCTCTGCCTCCCCCAAAAGGCACTTCCACAATCATCCCGACAAGTCAGCTGCCCTGTGCTCCTCTGGACACAGAATAACGGAACAAGGGAGCTCCATGTCACCCACGGTCCTGCCGGCCCTCATTTCACAGCTGCAGGACACGAGATGCCAAAGCAGCCATGCAGAATGACTGCAGCACGCTGCGTGCCCAGGGCACTCATGACCTGGACCACCAGTGGGTCACTCTGACCCAGCATGTGGAACCAGAGATGGCAGGACTGAAACCACGCTGGTGAGCCTGGAAGACACAGGGCACACAACCCCGCCGAGAAGAATCAAGCTCCAGTAGCCAGCTGGCTGGTGACACGGCCAGGGACAGCAACACTGTGTCTGCCCAACACTCCGCTCCCCTGCCCAGAACTAGCAGAGCTGCCGGGGGGTTGGCGAGGGCATCCAGCACCCAGGAGAGCAGAAGGAATCAGGTGACTGCTTTTAGCAGGAATTTAAATTGGTTTCTGGCAGTCAGCTGGCCTCTGGACACCCCTCCACTGTGCTCAGAGCAAGGAAGGGGCCACTGAGGCCAGGGCGCCAGCCTGCCCAGGCTTGAGGGTCCATCTCAGGCTCAGCAGCTCCTCTTTTGCGAGGGGAGCACCTCAGGGAAGAATGTTTCTGTGCCAACAACGCCAAGTCACAGCCCGCTTTCAGGAATGGGCGGAGGAGGGAATGTACGGAGAGGACTTGGGGTCACCACCCTGAGCTACGAAGGACGCGTTCTCAGAACGGCGTCAGAATGTTCCAGCCGGGCGCTGCCGACCAGTGCCACCAGTGTTCTGCCAGCCCCGGCGCACAAGAACGCCCAGGGTTGGGGGATCCTCACCAAGTACTGACATCAGCACCTCATCCCCCCCAGCCCTCCTCAGCCCTTCAGAGCTTGAAGTGGAAGGTGGGGTTCAGAACAGAAGTGACTCAGCCAGAAAGACCCACCTGAGCCCAGAGGCCCAGGGAGAGGGAGCCATTTCCATGGTTTAATGATTCACCACATTTAATGTCCCCAGGTCTCAGTGGGGACACCAAAATAGCAGCGGGGCAGGGCGGTGGAGCCACCAGTGCGGATGGAGCTTAGTCACCAGCCATGCAGAAGCTGCTGCACACACCGGGCACTCAGCCACGTTTGTTGAAAGACTAAGTGAGCAAACCCACAGCTCTTACATATGACAGGCAGAGAGGGGGCACATGACAACTTGAACGCTGCTGCTACCTCACCTTGGCGTGCTGTCACTGCATCACGTTGGACTTAACTCTCGGAGTGACACCGAGCCGCAAGCAGGGGACACACTACCGTTTCACGTGCTGGGAAGGAGATGGGTCGAGGTCCTGAGAGTCAGGCCTCCTAAACGAGGCTTGTTAGGGTTTTGCACTGGCTCTTTTGCTCAAATTCCACTCCTGTTTCTGCTTTTCCCCCAATAAGCTATGAATGTTCTCCAGCATGTGCTGTCAGTAGAGACTGCCTTTGGGGGCTTCCCTGGTGGCGCAGTGGTTGAGAGTCCGCCTGCCGATGCAGGGGACGCGGGTTCGTGCCCGGTCCGGGAAGTTCCCACATGCCGCGGAGCGGCTGGGCCCGTGAGCCGTGGCCGCTAAGCCTGCATGTCCGGAGCCTGCGCTCTGCAACGGGAGAGGCCACAGCAGTGAGAGGCCCGCGTACCGCAAAAAAAAAAAAAAAAAAAAAAAAAGACTGTCTTTGAAGCCCATGCCAGACAGTGTGTTTGGTCACTGTCTCCCTCCATCCTAGAGTCTTGGGCAGGAGTCTGTGATGTATCCGAACTGCTTGCGGTGCGCCTTGAGATTCCACCAGGTAACCCATGACCGAGTCCCATGGGGAGGCAACCTCGTCCTCAGACCCCCGTGTCCCGCTTACCGTCTGCACAGCCCCCATCCCATACCTGTCTTCGCTGGTCTGGGAAGGCCATGGCCCTGGTGACGCATGCACAGGACACTCCAGACCCCGGGTTCCAGGCAGCACTGCTGGGTCAAGTGAAGCCAGCTGGAGTCCCCGGCACCCCAGGGGGAGTGATGCTGATCCCAGCTGAGGGGACTCAGTAGCCCCACTGGACTCCCCAGGCCTCCCCATCCCTGGAGCTCCGTGGCCTGTCCTCCCAAGCACACAGCCCAACACCTGCCATGCTGAGCCCTCGACCCTGAGCCTGAGGCCAAGTCCTGCCAGTGTCTGGGGGCTGCTGGAGAAGAGGAAGCAGGATGGGGGTGGGGGCCGACAGAGGGGCAGAGGTGAAGAGGTTTCTGCTCACTCCAAGGTCAACGCCATTATGTCTTCAAAATTCTCTGAACTGTCTCATTTCAGAGCTAGAAGGGGTCATAAATAACACCCAGGCTAATGACCTTTCTTCTGAAAGAGGAGCTGTGTGGAGAAGGGGTGGGACTATCTCGAGATCACACAGCAGGCTGGTACGGAGCCGCCCTCAGCTTCTGATCCACCCCAGTCCTGAACTTCCTTCCACTCGGCACCAGCAGATGAAAGACGGAGCTGGTGACGGGCCCCGAAACCGCAGCCCCACCGCCCTCACTGCCCTCGCTGCCCTGGTGTGTCTGTCGTTCCCTAAGTATAAATACACCTAATTCCCTGCATGAGATGGGTCTGCCTTCCTGGGCTGCAAGCCTCAGGAGGGCAGGGGCCCGGCCTGGCGTGTCCCTGCTGAAGCCCTGTCACCCGGCCGGCTCTCACGGTAATTGCCACCGAAGGGAGCATCTGTTCTGCATTTGCGGGGCGCCCAGCAGGCTCACCGGGGAGACAAACCAGCCCTTCCTGCTGTCCCTGCTAGATCCCATCTTACGCTTCCCGGAAGCAAAAAAGAGTCATGGCTCTTACAGGACGGAAGGACGGCCAGTGGGTGGGGTGGCAGGAGCCGAGGCCCCCCCTCACCCCGGGCCAGGGCCTCTCCCCACCAGCCCTCCCCGCGGGGCCCCGTGTCAGGAAGGTCAGCCCAGCAGGTTGGAAAACAAACAGGCTGCTTTGGAGGCTCCAAATGAAATTCTTCAATGACCCAACTGTGGGAACAAAGCAAAGGGGAGGGCCGGGGGCAGGTGAGGCAGGACACTGGGTGGCCAACCCTGCCGGACCTTCCCCGGCTGCCACTCACCCAGGAATGTCACAGGGGCAGAGACCTGAGCCCAGCGCAGGGGAACTGGGGCCGTGGCCACAGGTTCACACGCTCCTGTGCTGACAAAAACCACCACCCGTAGCTCTCCTCGGTGGGTCCCCTAGAACCTCCCTCTCTCCTCTGCCCGGCATCAAGGGCACCCAGCCCTCCCCAGGGGGCCCACGCTCCCTCCCCATGCCACACATTACACGATGCCCAAGAGCAGCATCCCTGGGGTGTGCAGTGCCCAGCGCAGGGGGGCCGCCTGAAGACCTCCGAGGCTCGGCAGAGCAGAGAGTGGCGGATCGGAGGACGGAAGGGCTAGACTCGAGCCCAGCTCTGCCCGCCCTGTGCCAGGGTGCCCAGCGGGAATGGACGTGAGGGGCCTGCCCACTGGGCAGGGGAGCCCCTCCATCCCCTGCTCAAACCCCGCCTGCCTCACACCATCTCTGACCTCCTGTCCATCTCTGTCGCTTCCTGGGGATGAGGAATGGCCACCAATGAGCCCAGCTCGGGCCCATGGGGCCCGGTGACAGTGTGCCTGTTCCTTGCCTCTGGTCCATTTTTCCATTTCTGAAGGGCTGAGGGCCCACCAGCAGGGCTTCTGGGGGGATTTTTACCGAAGGAGACAGCGCCATTGTGTGTCACCGTCTTCGCAGACCCGCCTGACTTGGCCTCCCCCGCGCCCCCAGGGGTGACACAGAACACCCGGGTTAGGGTGCAGTGGACGTGACGCTGACCCAACCCCCTTGTGGGCCACGTGGCCCTGGGCAAAGTGGGTTCCATCCAGAGCCTCCCCGTCACCACTGGTGATGGGGGGTGGGGGGTGGGGTCACTTGGCAAGGAGGCAGCACCAGGACAATGGCTGCAGGGGTCTGGGGCAGGGCTGGCGGGCGGCGGCACCCAGCCTGGGGAAGGGGAAGCTGGACCCTGAGCTCTCCGCTCCCTTAGTCACCGAGACGGCTCACCAAGTAGGCACCTGCCTCTGCAGATGAGGAATCTCAGGCTGGGAGAGGTCAGGTGAGTCATCCCAGGTCCTACTGGGATGCAAACAGCTGTCTGGAGGCAAAGTCTCCCTGCTCCCCCGACACTCCGGGGAGGAGAGAAGGCAGGATGCTCCCCATGACACCTCCAGAGAAACCACTGCCAAGCTCACTCTCCTTCCAGGGAGGGAACGGCAGAGAGCATGGCAGCAGGGATGAGGTGGAGCAAGGTCGCTCCAAGGCAGAGAGAACCTGCTCCTTCTAGAGGTTCAGGACCTTGGGAAAGCCTCAGATGGAGAGAAGGTCCTCAGCCTCCCCCGTCAAGGGATGGGGGGGAAGCTCAAAACCCCGGGCTAAGAGAAGAATGACAGGTCAGAGGATACCTCTCCTGTTTTACTTGCTACCTCATCAAAATACTGGTCTGAACATCAACTGAGAAAGCATCTCAGAGCCACAGTCGTCTTCTTTGTCTCTTCAAAGGACCACACGGGATGCTCAGTAAACCCTCACTGCAGGACGGACACATGGGCACAGGGATGAAGTGAATGGAAGACTGGAGAGATGGATGGATGGATGGATGGAAGGATGGACGGATGGAAGGATGGATGATGGATGAATGGAAGGATGGATGGACGGACAGATGGAAGAAAGGACAGAAGGACAGATGATTAATGGAAAGATGACAAAAAGGAAGGACGGATGAAGCATGACTTCACAGATGACTGAACAGATGGATGGATGCATGGATAAATGGATGGATGAGTGAGTGAATGAAGGAAGGAAGGCCGTCATCTTGAAGACTCAGTTGATAAACTTTAACTTCTCAAAGATTTTATATACCAACCATTGACCTGACCATTTCCCTGCCCTAGTGGCCTCACTCTCCCTCTGGGCCAGAGGTGAAGTCCCGTGTGATGTGTGTGTCTTATTCCATGGCAACCTCCTCCCCAAGCAGAGGCAAAAGCTGCACCCTGGCTCAGCACCCTTGAGAAGGGCCTGCCTGGGGGTAACGTGTGGTATGAGCTCAGGGCTCTAGGTCCTCCACGGAGTGAGGCAGTGCAGAACGGACCACAGAGAGGACTTGCCACCCAGCCCCCATCACCAGCAGGGGCCTGGAGTAAGGTGCCAGACCTGGCAATTGGAACACATTGTTGATCACCCTGCTCCTGGTCCTCTCCCAGCCCAACGGCTCTCCTCTCCTGGCCAAAAAGTCAAGAGCTCTGAGAAGCTTTTGACAGGTGGTTGGGAGATTTTATGGTGAAATGTCAGTTGGCGAGGGCATCGCCCTACTTATAAATACAATGTTACCAGGGAGCGGCCACAGTGGGGAGGCAACTCCCCCATCTCCGCGTTCAGAGATGGGACACGTCTGAAACTTGCTTCCCCTGGGGTGTGATGGCCGTCCTCCACTTCTCGTTGAGGCTGATCCAAGCGTCTGGACACCTGGCACCTCCACATCGTCCCACACTAAGCCCAGATGCTGGCGGTGCCTCTGCAGGTTTCAAAAGGATGCAGGTGCCACCACCCAGCCTGAGGGCACCTACAGTCCAGCCAGGCCACCCCTCCGCATACACACGGTTACTTAGAAGCAAGTCATGTCGCCCGCGAGGACTCACTCGAGGGCCAGGTGACCTGCAGAGCCCTTGGGAAGGAGTCCTGCAGCAGGAGCAGAGAGGAAGACGGGGCTTCCGGGAGCTGGCAGGGGCCTCTCGGCTAGTCTGGGGCCACACAAGGAATGTTCCAGGCTCAGATGCTCCCTCACCCAGCAGGGCAGCATGGGGACATCCAGGCAGGATGGAACCGGGCCACACAGAGCAGGCTCGTTCCCACCGTCCTGACAGCTGCGGGTGCTGCAACCAGACTTAGACCCCACTGAGAACTGGGTGGAAACGTCACAGCTGAGGGGCAGTAGCCCTGAGAAGTACGGACACGTCCAGCTTCTCCCTGTGTTTACTCCGCACCTCTTCCTCTCATCGGTCATCCCTGCTTTTCACCTGCCTTTATAAAAACGTGTGAGTATATACATTCCTCTCCCCTGTCAACCCTCAAAGGTTATGAACAGAACAGACACGGCCACAGACATCAATCCTGCATCCGACTGCCAATGATGGTGCAGGGCTGAGGGCCGGGCGCTGCCAGCAGGGGCCGGTCCAGGAGAGGAGCCCACAGGCGTGATGGGGAACCAGATGATTAACCTCAGTTTCCTCAGAGGTAATTATCGCCTTGTTCTGGAGGAAAGGGGTGCAGATGGCACCCAGCGCCAGATTCCACATGCTGGGGTTGGCTGGATTTGCTCAGTCGGCTCTGCACAGCCCCACCTGCTTCCAGGAGGCCCAGAGGGAGGGCTGGCTGCCATCGGGCCAGCTGGGGTCACACTGGCAGAGGCCCCTCTGCGTCCAGGGCCTCGTCCGGGGGGGGGCACCCGGGGAGCCGGGCTAAGGCGGGACACGGGTACGGGCCAATTACAGAACCGCACCAGCTGTGGACCAGACCACCCCACCCCAGACAGCATCTTGAAAGGGACCAGCAGGACCTGACCCTGAGGCTGGCCTGAGCTGCCACACGGGCTTCATTCACTCAGCGATGCTCTATGAGGCCTACTGCACTTTGGCACGTGGGGAAAGGTCCAGGCCGTTTCTGGACTCACCCTCCCATCCCTGCAGAGGCCAGGCCGGGCCCTGGCTGCGCTGACCTGTGCATTTGCTGCCGGTGGGTCCCCAGGAGGAGACTGGGCTTCCTGCACATGTTAGTGGAGTCCTCAGGACCCGGGACTAGAGACAGTGACACCCACGATGGAACAAGCGCTAGCACACCCCAACCAACAGCAGCTCCATCACCCCCCTGGGCCTCCTGCCTCTCTTGGGAAGCCATGAAAGGCCACTGGAATTAACAGCACCGAAAACGCTGGATTTCCAGACTCCTTCCCTCCCTCGGGAGTTACAATGACAAGTCAAAGTGGTGGCCACAAGAGACCCCTTTGCTCCGTGAAGGCCCAGGAGAACAAGAGGCCACCGTACACTGGGACGGGCCTGTGCCTCCTCCGTGTCACCCCAGCTCCCCACCACAGTCTGCCCTGGACGGCAGCAGGTGCTCCTGCAGCCCTGCCACTTCCCCACCTGTGAGCTCCCTGAGAGAAGGGACAGTGGTACCCTTCATCACAGCAGAGGAGAGAACTTAGCCTGGGGCAGACACTCAGCATAGTGAGTGAAGGAACATCCAACCAACCGGCCATTTTGAAACCAACCAACGTCCAAAGGGAACGTGCCTTCTGGGGATCCAAGATAAACGCCAGTGGGAGAGAAACCTTTTCGGGGGGGGGGGGTGTGTGTGGCAATTTTGCAGCATTCCAATTAGGGTGTACACATAGATGGACCTGGTATCCCCCCCTTTGAGGGGAAATCCTGCACAAAGGCCTGTATACATGCAAGGACAGCCAAGACATGTCATTAAGGGAAAAGAGCAAGTCACCGAACATTCACAGAGCACCATCCCTCGGATGTTAAAATAAGAGACATCTGTGTAATCTGAAAACACACCAGGTAAATGCACACACGAAAATGCCCAGAACAGTACCAGCCAAACAGTGAAGGGGGTGCACCTGGGAGGGGCTGAGAACTGGCAGAATGGCGAATGGGAGGGTCTGCTCCTCTCCGTGTACCTCTCCTCCCGAAAAATGTTGTAAGTCTATATCCACCTAAAATGTGCACCATTTTATTAACAACAACAATAAAATGCTAAAGCATATGTTTTAGGTGTGGTCGTTTAAAAATGGCCACAAAGTCTTTAGCACAAGTGCCCAGGAAGAGGCGGTATCTGTGCCGCCTCCCTTTGACGAAGGTGGGCTCCGTGACTATGTGACCCATAGAATGTGGCGGAAGTGATGCGTGCTTGCTAGCTTATGGATCTAGGCTTTAAGAAACTGACACTCTCTACTTCCTGTGTCTGGAATACTCTTCTTTAGAACCAGACACCATGCTGTGAGGAAGCCCAAGCAGCTCCTTGCAGGGTCCCATAGGAAGAGAAACCCAGGCCCCCAGCCAACAGCCCCAGCCAAGCTCCCAGCCAACAACCAGGGCCGACTTGCCAGCCGTGTGGGAAAATCATCTTAGAAATGGACCATCCGGCCCCAGCCAAGCCGCTCTACCTGACCTCATGGGAGCAGACAAACCACCTCTGCCAGGTTTTGCCCCAGGTGCAGACTCACAAGCAAACTAAGATTACTAAAGTAAAAGATTACTTTCGACTTTAGACACTACATTTTGGGGTGGTGGTTATGCAGGAATAGATAACCACAACAATGGCAAGCAATAAAGAGGAGGAGATACTTGCAACAGAAATACAATTTATATATGTACGAAGCTCTTGCGACTAAAACAAAAAGAGGGGGCAAACAAATAAATAATATTCAATGTCACTAGAAGTTAAATAAATCTAAATCAGGGCTGCCCTGGTGGTGCAGCGGTTGGGAGTCCGCCTGCCGACGCAGGGGACGCG
>RJWK010071836.1:0-10597 GCA_004363435.1 Platanista minor
GTACGCGGGCCTCTCACTGCCGTGGCCTCTCCCGTTGCGGAGCACAGGCTCCGGACGCGCAGGCTCAGCCGCCATGGCTCACGGGCTCGGCCGCTCCGCGGCACGTGGGATCTTCCCGGACCGGGGCACGAACCCGCGTCCCCTGCATCAGCAGGCGGACTCTCCACCACTGCGCCACCAGGGAAGCCCAATAGTGGTATAATTTAAGTATTCTTTGTGGAACAAGAGAACAGTTTTAACACTGGGAGGAATACAGTGTCCCTATGTAGAGCCTTGTTCGGATGTAACATTAATGCCTAAACATGCCTCTCATGAATGTGAGAACTGGGCCTAGTGGCCTTCCTGCCCCCTGACCCCAACCTCGTCTAAAATAGAGGGTGTGGAGACAAAGCAGGGTTGGCGAGAGCTGAGACTCAGTAATTCCTTGTTCAACTGAATTAAAAGGATGTGAATAATTTTCAGATGTCAACAAGAAGGTGCACCCTGGCTCAGTAAGGATCCTCTGGAAAGGCCCCCTCATGGCTACAAACTGGAAAGCCCTCAACCCCAACTACAGGGCGTGATGCATGGGCCCCATCTTGGCCGGCTGGGTCACCAAGAGGCCCCCAGCCGTCCCGCCAGCCCTTCAGAACAGGTCCAAGTCACTCACTGCCCCACCGCGAGGTACAGAGGTGACGGCGGTGTCGCACCGCCACCTAGTGGTCACACCCGAGAAGTCATCTGCTCCACCCCTGGGATCCATGCTCCCACCCAGGTGGGCCTTCCCCTTGGGAAAAGTCTGCTAGTGAGCGACGGGGCTTAAAGTTTACATTTATACTGTATAGTAGAGTTAATATAAAATACCTGGCACATTACGCTTATCACATAGTAACTGCAGTTATTTATATCCTCATTATTGCCTTGATGCTGTAGAAATACCTCAGTCTCTGTGAAATTAACAGGGCTGTGGGAACACGAAATTTCTTCAGACGGTTAAGAATCCAACTAGTGGTTACCAGTGAGAGAGGGAATGGGGGGAAGGGTAGGATGGGGCAGGGGATTAAGAGGTACAAACTACTATGTATAAAATAAATAAGCTACAAGGATATATTATACAACACAGTATTTTATAACAACTATAAATGGAGTATAACCCTTAAAATTGTGAATGACAATGTCGTACACCTGAAACATATAATATTGTACCTCAACTATGCCTCAATAGCAAGAAGAATCCATTCCCCCTTTAATTACTCAATAAACACATACTGGACTTTTAACTCATGCCAGTCCTGTGCCGTGTAACCGCGACACCGTGAAGATAAAAAAAAATGACCAAGATGCGGTCCCTACTGCAACACATTTCCAGTAGAGACGTAAACAGCCAGCTCCCACTTGCTAAACAGAGATGCAGCCGGAGACCTGGCTGTGACAGCCAGAAGTGGCAGCCATTCATTTAGACGCCTGTGGTTTCCCTTCACTCTCACAATAAAATAGTGGTCCTTACCATGACCCTGGCCCTGGCTGCCTGTCTATGCTGTCTCTGGGCCTCTCTCCAACACCTTGGAGAGCTCCCGGCCTTGCCAGTTAATGGGAAGCCTCATGAGGTTGTGGAGCAGGTGGAAGCCCAGGGAGGGTTGGGGGCATCACTTCTGGAGTCAAGGTTCAAGCTGGATGTCCTTGGCCAAGTTGCTTACGCTCTCTGTGTCTCAATTCCCTCATCGGTAAGAAGGAGGCCGTTAATAACAGCACCTGCCTCCTGGGGCTGTTGTGAGGGTTGAATGAGGTTTTATATATAAGGCACTTCCTTAGTTTCTGACACGTGTTCAACCCTCCATGTTTTCATTACCAACTGTGGTCTGCAGAAGTGCTCTTGACTCTTCACGAGACCTGGGTCCAATTTTAGGCAATTTCCGTGATTAATGCTGGTCCAACCCCATTTAAAACGTCACTCTCGTCTATGATTCAGCTTCCCCCACCCAACCATTTAGGGCACTAGGAACTGGGGGTACAAAGAGGTACCCCTGGTCACCTCCCTTCTCTCTTCTCGCCTTGAATTTTCTCCCTCACCATCCTGTGTGACCTAAATCCTAAAGGGGCTTCTCCCCAGCCTGCGGCCCGGCAGCAAGGGCAGGCGGAAAGAAGACTCCGCTCACCTTACTCACTTTTGACCCCGGGTGTGGTGTGACGGGGAGACAAAGAAGTATGTCTGATTCACTCTGATGTGCGTAGTCTCTGTGAGGGGAGGACCTCGGCAGAGGTGGTATCCCTAAGCTACCGTGGAAAGCTGTTCAGCCTCCCTCTGTCCACCCCAACTGCATCTCAGAAGATGTCTCTGAAGGCAAACCACACAGCCCTTTAGCCCCCAGTTGGTGTCTTGTCTCATTCTCCAGGTTGCCCTCCCATCACCTGGTCTCCTGGGCCGTGAGATGCCCTCGGGCAGGGGTCACATCCTGGTCACCACTCTAGCATCAGTTCTGGCACGTGTGACCTTCACAGTGCTTGTCATATTTCACCCCTCTCAGGAACAGGAAAGAGGTGGCATTAATGTCTCTGGGACAAAGTAACGAAAGGGACCCACACATCTTCTGAAAGGTACATGTGCATCTTCCAGCGAGGGGGGAGGGGCACCCAGCACCAGCAGGTTCCTGTTTAGGGCCTCCGCGCTCAGAGAGGCTGCTCACCTCCTCCCACATGTATGCCTCTGAAAGTATGTTGGGGAGAAATTCATTTCTTTGTACCCCAACGAAGCAAAGTGATGTGGAGCGCAGGTTATTAAAACAAGCCTTTTTCTGTCTCAGGGTTTCGGCCGAGGCCCCCAAAGCTGAGAGCCGTGCGCGTGCTGAGAGGACCCATAGGTGCCGGGCCATCTCTTCAGGCCTGGCAAAAGGCGTCACTGCCAAAAGCTACTTCTGTTGTCCTTAGGTCACCATCCATCTGCAAGGCAAGGGAGGAAAGTGATGAGGGCTTTGCAGAGAGGCACTGGTGTCCTGTGTGGGCAAAGGAGAGAGGAGCTTCACGGCCATATCCTCAAGAGGGACAAAGGGCAAAGGCTTTGGAAGAACTGGATCGCTGGATACATGCTCCCTGAAGGCGGGGTGGGAGCCAGGCTCAGGCTTCAAGAGGCTAAGGTTAAACAAAGGGGTTGCCGTGGTAGCAAACAGCACCCCAACTGAGGGTGAGACAACAAGCCCCGTGATCAGCGGTCCAGGTGGAAGCCTGGAGGCAGAAGCCAGCCAGGAAGCTTCTAGGAAAAGACCCAGTCTGACTGTCAGATGGCGAGAAGTTTTTAATTGCTTTATTGAGATACAACTGACAATAAGTATCAGTATTTCAATTATATCTCAATAAAACTATTTAAAATTTTTTAACACCCTCAATACACACTTATTGTCAATTGTATCCCAATAAAACCATTTTTTAAATGTTAATATTTACTGTCAATACACACTGTCAATTCTGTCTCACTTATTACCACACATATTTAAAGGGTACCACCGGATATACTCGCAAAACCACAATCACGGCAAGGAACACATCCATCACCCCCAAACGTCTCCTCCTGCTTCTTTGTAGTTTGTCCCTCCCACCCCACCCTGCTCCTCTATTAAAAGGTAACCACTGATCTGCTTTCTGTCACTGTGAATTAGCTTGTATTTTGCGTATTTTATACAAATGGAATCATACAGTATGTACTCTCTTTTTCAGCCTGCCTTCTTTCATTCGGCATAATTATTTTTAGATTTATCCACGTTTCTGTGTGGATCAAGTGTTCAGTATTTTTTTTTTTTTTTCTGCTGAGTGTGTACGAATTGTCCCACAATTTATTTCTTTATTCTTCTATTGATGGATGTTTGGGTTGGAGATGGCAGGAGTTTGACTAATTATCTTCTGCTCCATTATTTTTTAGAACAATTCTGCTGTCACATGTATTGTTTTATAATCAGGATGCAAGGTAATATGGAATCTAAAAAAAAAATGGTTCTGATGAACCTAGGGGCAGGGCAGGAATAAAGACGCAGACGTAGAGAATGGACTTGAGGACACGGGGAGGGGGAAGGGTAAGCTGGGACGAAGTGAGAGAGTGGCATGGACACATACACACTACCAAACGTAAAATAGATAGCTAGTGGGAAGCAGCCGCATAGCACAGGGAGATCAGCTCGGTGCTTTGTGACCACCTAGAGGGGTGGGATAGGGAGGGTGGGAGGGAGGCTCAAGAGGGAGGGGATGTGGGGATATATGTATACATAGAGCTCTGATTCACTTTGTTATACAGCAGAAACTAACACACGATTGTAAAGCAATTATACTCCAATAAAGGTGTTGAAAAAGAAATAAAAAATAAAGGACTGCCTGGCAGGGGTGAAGGGAGCTCAGCAGAGGGGTTGGGGGGTGCCACTGGGCACAGAGGTGTTGAGAGGGAGGACTTGTAAGCAGGCAGCCTGAGGTGGCATCACCAGCTTCAGGGGCTGCAGTCAGATGGCTTCCGGAGGAACTCACAAGGGTATCACGTGGAGAATGTCCCCTGTGCCACCGGACACCTCCAGTGACAACAGCCATACGAGACCTATTCTGTCCTTCCTCTCCTCCCAGCCCACCCAGGAGGGCCCCGAATTGCTTGCTGGAGGGTTGGGGGAGGTGTGTGGGCAGAAGAGAGGCAGGACTCCCAGCGCTCTCCCCCACCATTGATTGCTGAACCCGGAACAGGCCAAAGTGACAGAAAGAGAGTCTGGAGTTTATTTATCAGACTGGATTAGGTTTTCTAGGACCTGAAAGTAACCAAAGAACTTTTTTTTTTTTTCTTCTGTTGTCTAAGAGTGACCAGAAAAGGTACTGCATTGACCCAAAATGTTATCCAGGGGCAGAGAGCAGGTAAAAATGAGCTGAGGTGAGAAAGAGTGAAGTCGTTTTCGGCTTGAGTCTTGCGCATTCAATAAACCAGTTGCCAAAGCTCTCATTGAATTGCACCAGGAGGCTGGAATTTCTGCTCAAAGGAAGATCAAAAGGTGTGCATCCACATACACCCTCAGACCTGTAAAAACAAATTTGCTAGAAGTCACCTCTTGATACCTTCGGGGACTCAACTTGAGGCCACAGGCAAAGCGTTCTGTGGAAGCTCAAGACTGTTCAGACCATGGGAAAAGGATGCAGACCATCCCCCCCACTGCTGATTTTCAAACCGAAAACAGGCCAAAGTGACGGAGGAAGAGTCTAGAGCTTCCATATTAGACTGGATTCAATTTTGCACATAACAGATTCTCAGTCTATAATGGAACAAAAGATCCAGAATGTTATCATTGTTCCCCATCTGACGGGCCCCCTTAATGCACATGATAATCATAGCTGCTTTCATGCTTGCAACAGCCCTAGGAAGTATCCCATTTTACAGATGGAGAAACTGTTGTTCATAAATGTTCAACTACATGCCCAAGTTCATAGAGATAGAAAGCAGCGGAGATGGAATCAAACCCAACTCTGTTTGATTCCAAATCCCAGAACCTTCCCACCAGGTAACACTACCACACTGGGCTGTTACTGAGTGCGATGGAGAGTACGGTTAGCGTCGACATTGGAAAGGCTTTTTCTTCTGAAACGCCAGATGGGTGTCACTAAGAGGAAAGGCCAGCAGACTGTCTACCAAGGCCTCTCACAAACTGGTATTACTTAACCTTGGGGAATTTCCCATGATCCTAGGTCTGATATCCGATACTTGGAAAACTACGAAATCTGAAGAGTGACCCATCTCACAGAGACATTTTAACCAAGCACAGTACACCGGTGTATAAAACCCCAATGCCTGTTTCTTAGTTCACAGGGAGAAATTACCGATGCTAAGACCTAAAAACTCAGATTCTACAGGATTAGCCCATTCTCTCCCCAAAGGCTGACTCCAAGAGAAGCCAAATCACAATTTGAGAGTCTCTGGAGCACCTAGAGCAGAACAAGGGGAAATTGATAATCCCACGCTTACGGGGACACGCTGAGGTAACCTGGGGTCTCCATTTCACAAGAGTGATGGTCTTGCCAATGGGACGAGAGACATTTAAAGCGCGTGGTCTCCACTCTCTGCCCCCGTTGCGTGAGAACTTCTGGTCACCACCGGCTACGGCTCCCTCTTCCCTGGAGGGTACTGCGATGGACCCTGTGGATCCTTGCCTCCAGTACTCCCATGTCTTTTTGCTTTCAGAGTTGACCAGTCCTGCCTCTGATGGACACATCCTTTCCTTATGGGCATGCATTCAATCTGGTGGGGCCTGCCCACCTGGCAACTGTGCCTTCTTCTTCAGCTGGCTTTGCATATCTTTAATGTGCTCCATCGTGTTATCCTACAGCTTAACTCCCAAAGGGCAGTCTTACTCCCTTCATTCCCAAATCCAGAAAAGCAAAAGTCTACTGCACCCCAGGAAGGATGGCTGAGGCAAAGGTATAGAAGGTTCTTGCAGACAAGCACTATATTCTATTATTCTATACTTGACTATTAGATCTTTTAAAGGGGGAACTAGTTTTAATTAAGAGCTATACAAGCGTTGGGTACAGAGAACCCAGAAAGGAAGGGATGAGTATTAACTCCCAAATGTTTAATAAGGGCCTGGATCTATGCTCGGGGTTTCAATCAGCACAGCATTACTAGGAAATAACTATTAGCATGCCTGTTTTATAGTTGAGAAAACTGAAACCCAGGTTAAGTAACTACCAGTTTTGGGAGAGCTGGGATTTCTACATTGGCCTGTCTGACTCTGAGAGTCCACTGGAAACACAAGAGTCAAAGAAAAGTGCTAATGTATGTGAAGATGTTTTGTGAGCTGATGATGAGGCTACTACATAGGTGCTGTGTCTGAAAGTGAAAGGAAAAGACAATTAGAAACAGACCATACTTCCCAATTAGCAGACTGCTTTTTCAGCGAAAACAGGAGCCGCTTTCTAGAATGTTTTGCAAAGAGTGTCTGATATCTGGACTGGCTGCATCTCCACAGGGGCATCATTTAAATCCAGCCAGATGGAGACTCCCTGCTACACACAATCTCAGCAGCCCCTCACTTAATTCCATCCTGAATCTCTAGGGCGAGGAGGGGAAGGCTCCCAAGCTCCTTCAAACATCAAAGGAAAAAAAAATGTTTCCACCAGAAGCCCAGGACTGTGGTCATGACCGTGCCCAGAGCTCACCCGCCTTTGTAGACAGCGAATCCTTTAAAGGAATAAGAAGCTGCTCAAAGGGACAGGGACACAGCTTGCTGTAGGTCATGGCCGTGATGAAGTCCACTGGGAATTCTCCAGTTCCTCCCATCACTCAGGCCCTGAAAACCACTGTCCTGGCAGCTCCTCCTTGGCAACCTCCATCTTCCTGCACTTGGCTCCCAACCCTTATCACTTTATGCGGTGAGAAAAGAAAGACAGCAAGAAACCTGGGGCGGTTCCCACTTTAAGAGACAAAAAGACCCAAAATATGGGGGAGAAGAAGCACGAAAAGATTAAGGATTGTCGTGGCGTAAGGCGCATTTCTGATTCCTGGCATGAGTGTACTTCTGCTGGCAAGACATAGGAAGCACCCCCGCCCCGGCCCCTCACTTAGAAGCATCCGTGTATTCGCTTCATGGTTCCAAGCTATCAGGATCTAGAAGGACAGGAAAAGGAAAGGAGGAAGCGTAAGGAGGAAAAGCAAGAAAATAGGCATTTATCAAGTTTAAAACAACAGATCTGATTTCACGTAATCCTCCAAACAGTACTATTATTACCTATATTTTATGGAGAAGGAAACTGAAATACAGAGAACTTAAATATAGACCTGGGAGGATGGAACCCAAGCCTAGAGGACTGGAAAGTCCATACTCTGTTCACTAAAGCACAGATTCAGAAGATCTTTCTGTGCCCATCAGAGAAAGAAAATTTACAAGTTTACTCATTTAGCACCAAAGTTTCCTAAGCTGAAATGAGTTTGTTTTTTTTGTTTGCTTGTTTGTTTGTTTGTTTTGGCGGGACACGGGCCTCTCACTGTCGTGGCCTCTCCCGCTGCGGAGCACAGGCGCTCCGGACGCGCAGGCTCAGCGGCCACGGCTCACGGGCCCGGCCGCTCCGCGGCACGTGGGATCCTCCCGGACCGGGGCGCGAACCCGCGTCCCCTGCATGGGCAGGCGGACTCTCAACCGCTGCGCCACCAGGGAAGGCCCGAAATCACTATTTTAAAAGAATGTTATATGTCAATATTTTGTCCTTTGTTGTCATTTTGTCAAGCTACACCTGGTAGGCAGAAAGATGTCCATGCCCTAATCCCTAGAACTTGTGAATTTTTAGGTTCCATGGAAAGGAGGAACTAAGGTTACTAGTCAGTTGGTCTTGAGATGGGGAATTAGCCTGACTTATCCAGGTGGATCCAGTGCAGTCACAAGGGGCCTCGGAAGTGACAGAGGGATGTAGAAGAGAGTCGGGGACAGAGAGATGACAACGGAAGCAGCGTCCGAAAGCTGCTATCTTGCTAGCTTTGAAGATGAAGAAAGAAGCCAGGAGACAAGGAACGTGGGCACCTCTAGAAGACAGAAAAAGGATAAGGAAATGGATTCCTTCCTAGAGCCGCCAGAAGGAATACAGCCCAGCCCACCCCCTTGATCTTAGCTCAGTGAGACCCACGTCAACTGGAATTTCCAGCCTTCAGAAGTACAGGTAATACAATTGTATTGTTTTGCACCACCAAATGTGGCAATCTGCTTCAGCAGCAACAGAAAACTAATACAGCACATGGAAACTAAGTTATCACGCAAGAAGGTGCCAGCTTTCCTGGTGCAGGCCACAACTCCTGAGGCCACCTCCCGACTCAAATCCCCCTCTGACCGTGTCTGCCCGAGATAGCCTGACTGATCATCCTCTCACTCACAGTAAGATGATCTTGCCAAGGCAAACTGAAATTGTCCAGTCTGTTGGCTAAAAGTTCACCCTCGTTAGGAATGGTTTGGTTGAATATCCCTACTCACTGAAGCTTGTTAAAAAGGAATGTCGTTTAGAAGCAGAGTGAGACTTAAGGAACAAGGAAAACCAGCAGATCTCTCTCTCCTCCCTTGCCCTCCCCACCTCCCTGCTTTTCTACACATATCTTATTTATTCTTCTCTTCTGGCAGACACTTAGTTGCTCACCCCTCTGTTTGTACAAGGCTGCAGTACGGCCACCCCTAGGTGATGGTCTCTGTCCCAGTGACCTTCCAGCCTCCCAGCTTGGTGCCCCCCACACCCAAATGATACAGTCTCCCTATCTCTGATCCAAATGCTCAGGACACAGAGAAACCCAGAAAACAGCTCTCGTCTGCTATTGGATTGTATTCAATCCAGTAGGCATTCAATTGGAATATCAGTCTGGTATTCACTCCCTACTCGACTCTCAGTCCTGGATAGCAGGGCGGGGCTGGGAGCAAGGGCACCTGCTACAAAGGCCTGCAGCACCCGAGGCTGCAGGTTGGGCGAGATCTTTGAGAAGGCATGGGGAGTAGGCAGGAAATGATTGGCATCTTCCGTACATCTGCTAACTCTAGGGATGGCCTTATCTTTGGAAACAGAAATGCATCATTTCTGGGGGCTGAGCTGCCCTCTTCCCTGCCCAGGCCAAGCTGAGCCCCATTTGCATCTGTGACAACTTTTTCTGTCCCTTCATTCTCTGATTGACATACTGTCTTTTAATATGTTAATCTATTCAACCAAGTTACATTCAAATGTTGCTGGTCTGGGAACCGTGCTGTATCTTTCTGGTGACTTTGCATATTTCACAATTTAACTCTCAAAGGAAAAGAATGATTGTCTGGTTCTTGAAAGAAGGGGTAACTCACTGTGGGCCCCAAGTTCCGATGATTATAATCATTAATCATAATAATCTGAATAACAATAAGCTTCAGAGTTCAGAAAATGCGGTCACTACAATAAAGTAATATGGTAGAGAAGATAAGCAATAACACAGATCATGAAAATGAGTCTCAGAGAGTTGGAATGATTTGGGAAAAGGCCCCAGAGCATTGCGGGATGCTTTGAGCTAAAGCAAATAATGACAAAGTAATGCCAGCTACTCTACATTTGCTATTTCTCATCCTCTCACTCACTGGACCTTTCAGGTGAGACTTTGGCCAAAGTCCCACAGTTACAGGAGCGTGTGATTTGAAAGCCCGGGCTCATCACCAAGGACCCCATCTGTGTACCTAAATTCTTAGAAGTGCCTTAGATGAGCTCTTCCTGTCCGTCCTTCAAAGCTCAGATCAGACACCACCTCCTGCACAAAACCTGCCAAGGGGGTCCTCCTCTCTAGGGGCCAAGGCCCAGCCTGGGCCGCCAAGACAGCTGGCTTCCTGAGGAACTGGCATTTATGTTGAGACCTGAAGGACGCACGGGGCGGAGATTGAGGGCATTCCAGGCAACTGTATGGCAGGGGCAGGGACCCAAGAGAGGATGGCATGTCCAGGAACTGCAAGTTTCCTGGGGTGACTGGAGCACAGAAAGCAAAGGGATGAGAGGCCAGAAGAAGGCTAGAAAATCCGTCAGGGCCTTTGGGCTGGCTTAGGAATCTGGGGCTGTATCCTAGTGTCACAGGGAGTCTGGGGTGGCGTTAACATGATAATGCCAGAATGTGAGCAAAAACCATTTGGCT
>RJWK010071837.1:0-10597 GCA_004363435.1 Platanista minor
GAAGCAGCCGCATAGCACAGGGAGATCAGCTCAGTGCTTTGTGATCACCTGGATGGGTGGGATGGGGAGGGTGGGAGGGAGGGAGACGCAAGAGGGAGGAGATATGGGAACATATGTATATGTATAATTGATTCACATTGTTATAAAGCAGAAACTAAGACACCATTGTAAAGCAATTATACTCCAATAAAGATGTTAAAAAAAAAAATGTTCAACTGCCAACACCGAAAAATAGAGATGACTTCCTGTGTCTCTTGAACACTGGGGAAAAAAACTGGCAGCACTGGGCTCACCTTTCTTTCCAACATATTTTTCTGCTAAGCAAATCTGTTCCCTCCCATCAGCTAAGCCCAACAATGCCTAAATCTGCCCACAGACTCTCGAAAAAAAAAATGCTGGGATTTTGAGGTTTACTAGAATGCCTGGTTCAAATTCCTGAGTGCCCTGGAGCAGATGACGCTGGCCAGCAGCTGCCACCATTCCACGGGGTTAGGGCTCCTGGTTTACCGCAGCTCCCTGCTTGCCCTACACCTGGCCTACTTCTCACGTTCACAATGCCTGCCTGGCCCCTGGAGGCACCTGAGACTGCGGAATACATTAGCACACTCGAACCCCTGAGGGATGGGCCATCGTCATTCCCAGGTGCAGAAGCACGGTCAAGGAGGCCGTGACTTGCCCAAGGTCACCCAGTCAGTGAACGTCAGGACCGAGATTCCAACGTAAGCCTACCTTCTCCCAGAGCCAACCTTCTTTGTCCTTTGCCGAGTTTCCTTCCCAGGCTTGCGGGCTACGTGAAAGTCTGCAGGCAGAGACAGGAAAGAAAAATCAATATCAATCTCTCACCCTGGGGAAGGAATGTAAAAAGAGAGAGTCTTCAAGTCGTCTTTCAGGTCTCACAGCCTCTCCTGAAATGACTCTTCTGAGGACAAAGGGCTGTTTCCAGTGGTTAACGGCTTGGTCTGTGAAAGACCCATATCGGGGAGAACACAGAGCTTACATGTGTCCCTGTTTTGTGACCGTCACAAAAAGACTCCCACGTTCAGGTTGCCGTCCCTTTTTCCATCTTCACACCTCGCAGGAAAGAGGCAAGGAGGGCTGTGGCTGACAGACACCCCACGCCCAGCCCCGCCCCCAATTGGTGACAGCACCTAGGCCCGTGAAGAGACGGCTCTCCCCACCCCAGTGAAAGCAGGCCCCCTTCCTGGCCCCAAGGTTCGGGACGAGGGGCGGAAACGGAGGCGGCGCCCGGAAGAGAGATTTCATGTTCGCTCCTCTTCCAGAGCTGACAGCTTGGACAGTAGCTTCTGAGGAACAAACTTTATTCTCAGGCAGACCGACAGGCCTGAACTTTAAGTGATGCCATGAATATTTATGGCTTTTTTCCCTGCTTCTTCCTCAGCCTTGGCCATCACACAAGGTTCCCGCTCACTGCCGGCAGACGCCTCATTATTGCTCCGCGGAAGCCGCTTCTCTGTCCCCGGGATGAAGAGCCACCGGGTGGCGCTGTTGTCTCTCGTGAATGTCGGCGACGATAAATCTACATCAGCCTCTGTAGTTTATGGAGTGTGCTAAGGGCTTTACACAGGTTACATCATTTAATCCACGCAACGACCCCGAGGAGGAGGCAGTGAGGCGCAGAGAGGAGAAGCTGCTTACCCAAGGTCACACAGCTAGGAAGTATCGAAGACAAGATTCAAATCTATACGCCGGCGGCAGAAAATTTCTGTAGCAAAAATGTCAGTGTACAAACACCAGCTGTCACTGCCTGGGAAAGGCTATGGTTATTTTTTTTTTTCCTGACGTTATGTCCTTCTTACGTTTAGGTGTTAAGATGGATTTTCTTTTTTGAAATGATGGAGACGGGATGCATGGTGGGTTTTCATGTCTTTAATAGGCAAAATTTTAAATTTCCTATCCAATGGACCTAGAGATTATCATACTAAGTGAAATAAAACAGATAAAGACAAAAATATCATATGATATTGTTTATATGTGGAATCTTAAAAAAATTATACATATGAACTTATATACAAAACAGAAATAGATCCACAGACATAGAAAACAAACTTAAATTACTGAAGGGGAAGGAGCGGGGGAGGGATAAATTAGGAGACTGGGATTAACAATATACACACTACTATAGGTAACCAACAAGGACCTACTGTATAGCACAGGGAACTATACTCAGTATTTTGTAATAAACTATAAGGGAAAAGAATCTGAAATATATATATATGTATAACTGAATCACTTTGCTGTACACCAGAAACTAACACAACTTTGTAAATCAGCTATACTTCAATAAAAAAAAATTTAATAAATAAAATTTCCTATCCAAAACTTTTTCCCCCCAGTTTTCAGGCCCCAGATATTCAAGATCAAGGCCCATTTCCCTTAATGGACAAGCTCTGGTGTTCAGTTAGGAGGAAATTCAAGTTTGTACAACAGAATTCTGTTGGTAACCCAGTCACACAGGAGTACAATCAGTAACGCATTGTCTGGTACAAGTAGATGTAGACAGGGGACCCAAGCTCTCTGGGTCTCAGTCTCCTCACTAATAAAATGGGATAATTACAGCAACTCACAGTCTTGTGATGAGGACTGAGTGAGATGATGCATGTAACTTGCTTATCACATTATCTGGCCAACAGTAGGTAATCTGGTGTCTGATTTCCTTCCTCTGTGAGGTTCGTCTATCTTGTTCCATGCAGTTGTGGTTTGCTCATTCTCTGCGTGTGTAGTGTCCCACTGTGTGAATATGCCACACTTTATTCATTCTGCCATGAATGGGCATGTGGACTGTTTCACGTCCGGGATTTCACAATCTTAGGGAATGTGGCCCTATGAACATTCCAATACATGTGTATTTGTGAACATAAATACACATCTGTGTTGTGATTATGCAGAGGGGAGACTGTGGTGTCCAAGGTATGGATGTAATCACTTTCAGGAGATACTGACACATAGCTTCCCAGAGTGTGTGTCAACTTACCCAACTGTCAGCCCTGGAGGAGTTCCACCAGTTCCTCCACGTCCACAGCAACACTAGATATGAGAACTTTTATATACTTTCGACATTCTGGCAAATGTGTAGAACTGTCACATTGGGGTGTCAAACTGCATTTCACTGAAGACTAATGAGCACATTTTCATTTGAGTTTTAGCAATGGATATCCTCTCTTGGAAAATGTCTATTCACGTCCTTTGTTCATTTTTCCTTTTTTTTTTTTTTTTTGCCATATCCTTTGTAGGAAATGTGTTTTGCAGAAAGCCTTTTCCATTGCACTTTACTGTTTCTTTCACTTAATGGTGTCTACTGATGAATGGAATTTCTTATTTTAAAATAGTCAATTTTTTCCCTTCATGGTTAGCACAATTTTCTCCTAGTTATGTAATCTTTGCCTACTCCCAAAGTCATGAAAACATTCTCCTTTGTTTTATTCTACAAGTGCATAAGTTCTAACTTGCATAATTAGATCCACAATAGGCCTGGAACTGATTTTGAGGTCGGTTTAAAGATTTCCATATGGAAAATTTATTGAAAAGCATGGTCAAATTTATTTTTGTTTTCACTTCCAAGAGTGAGTTGTTTTAGCTGCAATCATCTTTAAGTGCTTGTTGTAGAACCTGCAGTAGTTTATTCATTTATTCAGCCAACATTAACTGAGGTTGTACTCTGTGCCAAGCTCTGTGCTGGGCACTGTGGACACACGGGTGCTGCCTTCAAGATTCCCTGGGGAGTGGACACAAGACATACTGTCCATTGAATGGATCTGTCATTCATCTCTGTATTCTCCAAGCCCCACACAGTGCCCAGCCTATAGCAGGAGCTCAATAAATAGCAATTGCCTTGGGCAACGGAACAATATTATGTCTCTGGCATATGGACTTGGACAAAATCTTTGTCAAATCACAGCCTGTCCAGTTATATGCTGTGTGACTCTGGGCAGGTCACAACATCTCTCTGAGACTCAATTTCCTGGTATGTAGGATGGGAATTTACACCGCAGGGTCTCCTGGGTGTTTAAGGAGCTAATCCATGAAAAGAGCCTGGCACACACTGAGTGCGTGACAAGTTATAGCTTTTGGAGTTAATATTGTCACCATGATGTCAACAAGCCCTGGTAAATACTACGGTCTCCATTCTCCCTTCTGGAAAATAAGGAGGACGGACCACATCACCTCTGTCTCCTCCACACCAGGACCCTAAGGGATCAGTCACGGCTGCTGTGAGACCTTCAAGATGGTGGAAGAGTAAGACGCGGAGATCACCTTCCTCCCCACAAGTACATCTACATGTGGAACAGCTCCTGCAGAACACCTACTGAACACTGGCAGAAGACCTCAGACCTCCCAAAAGGCAAGAAACTCTCCACGTACTCGGTTAGGGCAAAGGAAAAAAGAAAAAGAGACAAAAGAATAGGGATGGGAACTGCACCTCTGGGAGGGAGCTGTGAAGGAGGAAAAGTTTCCACACACTAGGAAGCCCCTTCGCGGGAGGAGACAGGGGATGGCGGGGCGGAGCGGGGCGGGGGCTTCGGAGCCGCAGAGGAGAGCACAGCTACAGGGGTGCAGAGGGCAAAGTGGAGAGATTCCCGCACAGAGGATCGCTGCTGACCAGCTCTCACCAGCCCTAGAGTCTTGTCTGCTCACCTGCTGGGGCGGGTGGGGGCTGGGAGCTGAGTTTGGTGAGAGACCAGGGAGAGACCTGGGGTTGGTGGCGTGAACACAGCCTGAAGTGGTTAGTGCACCACAGCTAGCTGGGAGGGAGTCCGGGAAAACGTCTGGAGCTGCCAAAGCGGCGAGAGAATATTGTTACGGGGTGTGTGAGGAGAGGGGACTCAGAGCACAGCCTGAACGAGCTCCAGAGATGGGCATGAGCCGCGGCTATCAGTGCGGACCCCAGAGATGGGCATGAGCCACTAAGGCTGCTGCAGCTGCCACCAAGAAACCTGTGTGGAAGCACAGGTCAGTCTCCACACCTCCCCTCCTGCGGGCCTGTGCAGCCCGCCACTGCCAGGGTGCCGTGATCCAGGGACAACTTCTCCGGGAGAACACATGGTGTACCTCAGGCTGGTGCAACGTCATGCCGGCCACTGCTGCTGCAGGCTCGCCGCGCACTCTGTACCCTCCCCTCCCCTGGGCCTGAGTGAGCCAGAGCTACTTAATCAGCGGCTCCTTTAACCCCATCCTTTCTGAGCAGGAACAGACACCCTCACGTGACCTACATGCAGAGGTGGGGCCAAATCCAAAGCTGAACCCTGGGAGCTGTGCAAACAAAGAAGAGAACAGGAAATTTCTCCCAGCAGCCTCAGGAGCAGTGGATTAAATCTCCACAATCAACTTGATGTACCTGAATCTGTGGAATAACTGAATAGACAACGAATCATCCCAAATTGAGGCGGTGGACTTTGGCAGCAATGATATATATTTTTTTCCTTTTTCACTTTTTGTGTGTATGTGTACGCTTCTTTGTGTGATTTTGTCCGTATAGCTTTGTTTTACCATTTGTCCTAGGGTTCTGTCTGTCCATTTTTTTAGTTAGTTTGTTTTTTTAGTACAGTTTTTAGCACTTATTATCATTGGCGGATTTGTTTTTTGGTTTGGTTGCTCTCTTCTTTCTTTCTTTCTGTTTTTCTTTTTTTAATTACTTTTTAAGTATTTAATTACTTTTTATTTTTTATTTGAATAACTTTATTTTATTTATTTATTTTTCTATCGTTTTTTTCTCCTTTTTCTTCTAAGCCGTGTGGCTGAAAGGGTCTTGGTGCTCCAGCTTGGTGTCAGGCCTGTGCCTCTGAGGTGGGAGAGCCAAGTGCAGGACTTTGGTCCACCAGAGACCTCCCAGCTCCATGTAATATCAATCGGCAAGAGCTCTCCCAGAGATCTCCTTCTCAACCCTAAGACCCAGCTCCACGCAACGACCAGCAAGCTACAGTGCTGGACAGCCTATGTCAAATAACTAGCAAGACAGAAACACAACCCCACCCATTAGCACAGAGACTGCCTAAAATCATAATAAAGCCACAGACACCCCAAAACACACCACCAGATGCAGTCCTGCCCTCCAGAAAGACAAGATCCAGCCTCTCCACCAGAACACAGGCACCAGTCCCCTCCACCAGGAAGCCTACACAACCCACTGAACCAAACTTAGCCACTGGGGACAGACACCAAAAACAATGGGAACTATGAACCTGCAGCCTGCAAAAAGGCGACCTCAAACACAGTAAGTTAAGCAAAATGAGAAGACAAAGAAACACACAGCAGATGAAGTAACAAGGTAAAAACCCACCAGACCAAACAAATGAAGAGAAAATAGGCAGTCTACCTGAAAAATAATTCAGAGTAATGATAGTAAAGATGATCCAGAATCTTGGAAATAGAATGGAGAAACTACAAGAAACATTTAACACGGACCTAGAAGAACTAAGGAGCAAACAAACAATGATGAACAACACAATAAATGAAATTTAAAATTCTCTAGAAGGAATCAATAGCGGAATAACTGAGACAGAAGACCAGATAAGTGACCTGGAAGATAAAATAGTGGAAATAACTACTGCAGAACAGAATAAAGAAAAAAGAATGAAAAGAATTGAGGACAGTCTCAGAGACCTCTGGGACAACATTAAACGCACCAACATTTGAATTATAGGGGTCTCAGAAGAAGAAGAGAAAAAGAAAGGGAATGAGAAAATATTTGAAGAGATTATAGTTGAAAACTTCCCTAATATGGGAAAGGAAATAGTTAATCAAGTCCAGGAAGCACAGAGTCCCATACAGGATGAATCCAAGCAGAAACACACCAAGACACATATTAATCAAACTATCAAAAACTAAATACAAAGAAAAAATATTAAAAGCAGCAAGGCAAAAGCAACAAATAACATACAAGGACATCCCCATAAGCTTAAGAGCTGATCTTTCAGCAGAAAGTCTGCAAGCCAGGAGGGGGTGGCAGGATATGTTTAAAGTGCTGAAAGGGAAAAACCTACAACCAAGATTACTCTACCCAGCAGGAGTCTCATTCAGATTTGATGGAGAAATTAAAACCTTTACAGACAAGCAAAAGCTAAGAGAATTCAGCACCACAAAACCAGCTTTACAACGAATGCTAAAGGAACTCCTCTAGGGAGGAAACACACGAGAAGGAAAAGAACTACAATAACAAACCCAAAACAATTAAGAAAATGGTAATAGGAACATACATATTGATAATTACCTTAAATGTAAATGGATTAAATGCTCCAACCAAAAGACATAGACTGGCTGAATGGATACAAAAACAAAACCCGTATATATGCTGCCTACAAGAGACCCACTTCAGACCTAGGGACACATACAGACTGATAGTGAGGGGATGGAAAAAGATATTCCATGCAAATGGAAATCAAAAGAAAGCTGGAGTAGCAATTCTCATATCAGACAAAATAGACTTTTTTTTAACATCTTTATTGGAGTATAATTGCTTTACAATGGTGTGTTAGTTTCTGCTTTATAACAAAGTTGATCAGTTATACATAAACATATGTTCCCATCTCTCTTTCCTCTTGAGTCTCCCTCCCTCCCACCCTCCCTATCCCACCCCTCTAGGTGGTGACAAAGCACCAAGCTGATCTCCCTGTGCTATGTGACTACTTCCCACTAGCTATCTATTTTAAGTTTGGTAGTGTATATATGTCCATGCCACTCTCTCACTTTGTCACAGCTTACCCTTCCCCCTCCCCATATCCTCAAGTCCATTCTCTAGTAGGAATAAAGACTATTACAAAAGACAAAGAAGGACACTACATAATGATCAAGGGATCAATCCAAGAAGATATAACAATTGTAAATATTTATGCACCCAACATAGGAGCACCTCAATACATAAGGCAAATGCTAACAGCCATAAGAGGGGAAATCAACAGTAACACAGTCATAGTAGGGGACTTTAACACTCCACCATCACCAATGGACAGATCATCCAAAATGAAAATAAATAAGGATAGACAAGCTTTAAATGATACATTTAAACAAGCTTTAAATGATACATCAAAGACAAGCTTTAAATGATACATTAATTAATATTTATAGGACATGCCATCCAAAAACAACACAATACACTTTCTTCTCAAGTGCTCATGGAACATTCTCCAGGATAGATCATATCCTGGGTCACAAGTCAAGCCTTGGTAAATTTAAGAAAATTGAAATTGTATCAAGTATCTTTTCTGACCACTATGCTATGAGATTAGATATCAATTACAGGAAAAAAAAATCTGTAAAAAATACAAACACATGGAGGCTAAACAATACACTACTTAATAACCAAGAGATCACTGAAGAAATCAGAAGAAATAAAAAAATACCGAGAAACAAATGACAATAAAAACATGATGACCCAAAATCTATGGGATGCAGCAAAATAAGTTCTAAGAGGGAAGTTTATAGCAATACAGTTCTACATCAAGAAACAAGAAACATCTCAAATAAACAACTTAACCTTACACCTAAAGCAATTAGAGAAAGAAGAACAAAAAAACCCCAAAGTTAGCAGAAGGAAAGAAATCATAAAGATCAGATCAGAAATAAATGAAGGAAACAATAGCAAAGATCAATAAAACTAAAGGCTAGTTCTTTGAGAAGATACACAAAATTGATAAACCATTAGCCAGACTCATCAAGAAAAAAAGGGAGAAGACTCAAATCAATAGAATTAGAAATGAAAAAGGAGAGGTAACAAGTGACACCGCAGAAACACAAAGGATCATGAGAGATTACTACAAGCAACTCTGTGCCAATAAAATGGACAACCTGGAAGAAATGGACAAATTCTTAGAAAAGCACAACCTTCCAAGACTGAACCAGGAAGAAATACAAACTATAAACAGACCAATCACAAGCACTGAAATCGAGACTGTGATTAAAAATCTTCCAACAAACAAAAGCCCAGGACCAGATGGCTTCACAGGAGAATTCTATCAAACATTTAGAGAAGAGCTAACACCCATCATTCTCAAACTCTTCCAAAATATAGCAGAGGGAGGAACACTCCCAAACTCATTCTATGAGGCCACCATCACCCTGTTATCAAAACCAGACAAAGATGTCACAATGAAAGAATACGACAGGCCAATATTACTGATGAACATAGATGCAAAAATCCTCAACAAAATACTAGCAAACAGAATCTAAGAGCACATTAAAAGGATCATACACCATGATCAAGTGGGGTTTATCCCAGGAATGCAAAGATTCTTCAATATACTCAAATCAATCAGTGTGATACACCATATTAACAAATTGAAGGATAAAAATTATATATCTCAATAGATGCAGAAAAAGCTTTTGACAAAATTCAACACCCACTTAACGTAAAAAACCTTCCAGAAAGTAGGCATAGAGGGAACTTACCTCAACATAATAAAGGCTATATATGACAAACCTACAGCCAACATCGTTCTCAATGGTGAAAACTGAACCATTTCCACTAAGATCAGGAACAAGACAAGGTTGCCCACTCTCACCACTATTATTCAACAAAGTTTTGGAAGTTTTAGCCACAGCAATCAGAGAAGAAAAAGAAATAAAAGGAATACAAATTGGAAAAGAAGAAGTAAAACTGTCACTGTTTGCAGATGATAATATCCATAGAGAATCCTAAAGATGCAACCAGAAAACTACTAGAGTTAATTAATGAATTTGGTAAAGTAGCAGGATACAAAATTAATGCAGAGAAATCTCTTGCAGTCCTAAACACTAATGATGAAAAATCTGAAAGAGAAGTTAAGGAAACACTCCCATTTACCATTGCAAAAAAAGAACAAAATACCTAGGAATAAACCTACCTAAGGAGACAAAAGACCTGTATGCAGAAAACTATAAGATACTGATGAAAGAAATTAAAGATGATACAAACAGATGGAGAGGTATACCATGTTCTTGGATTGGAATAATCAATATTGTGAAAATGACTATACTACCCAAAGCAATCTACAGATTCAATGCAATCCCTATCAAACTACCAAAGGCATTTTTCACAGAACTAGAAAAAAAAATGTCACAATTTGGGCTTCCCTAGTGGCGTAGTGGTTGAGAGTCCACCTGTCGATGCAGGAGACATGGGTTCGTGCCCCGGTCCGGGAAGATCCCATGTGCCATGGAGCAGCTGGACCCGTGAGCCATGACCACTGAGCCTGTGTGTCTGGAGCCTGTGCTCCGCAGCAGGAGAGGCCACAACAATGAGAGGCCTGCGTAAGGCAAAAAAACAAGCAAAAAAAAAAAAAAAACCTTTCACAATTTGTGTGGAAACACAAAAGACTCCGAATAGCCAAAGTAATCTTGAGAAAGAAAAACGGAGCTGGAGGAATCAGGCTCCCTGACTTCAGACTATACTACAAAGCTACAGTCATAAAGACAGTATGGTACTGGCACAAAAACAGAAATATAGATCAATGGAACAGGAGAGAAAGCCCAGAGATAAACCCATACACATATGGCCACGTTATTTTTGATAAAGGAGGCAAGACTACACAATGGAGAAATCACAGCCTCTTCAATAAGTGGTGCTGAGAAAATTGGACAGCTACATGTAAAATAATGAAATTAGAAG
>RJWK010071838.1:0-10599 GCA_004363435.1 Platanista minor
TCATAGGAACATACATATCGATAATTACCTTAAACGTGAATGGATTAAACACTCCAACCGAAAGACACAGGCTTGCTGAATGGATACAAAAACAAGACCCATATATATGCTGTCTACAAGAGACCCACTTCAGACCTAGGGACACATACAGACTGAAAGTGAGGGGATGGAAAAATATAGGTCATGCAAATGGAAACCAAAAGAAAGCTGGAGTAGCAATACTCATATCAGATAAAATAGACTTTAAAATAAAGAATGTTACAAGAGACAAGGAAGGACACTACATAATGATCAAGGGATCAATCCAAGAAGAAGATATAACAATTATAAATATATATGCACCCAACATAGGAGCACCTCGATACATAAGGCAACTGCTAATAGCTATAGAAGAGGAAATCGACAGTAACACAATAATAGTGGGGAACTTCAAGACCTCACTTACACCAATGGACAGATCATCCAAAATGAAAATAAATAGAAGCTTTAAATGAAACAATAGACAAGATATATTTAATTGATATTTATAGGAAAGTCTATCCAAAAACAACAGATTACACTTTCTTCTCAAGTGCTCACAGAACATTCGCCAGGATAGATCACATCTTGGGTCACAAATCAAGCCTCAGTAAATTTAAGAAAATTGAAATCATATCAAGCATCTTTTCTGACCACAATGCTATGAGATTAGAAATGAATTACAGGGAAAAAAAATGTAAAAAAACACAAACACATGGAGGCTAAGCATACATTACTAAATAACCAAAAGATCACTGAAGAAACCAAAGAGGAAATCAAAAAGTACCTAGGGACAAATGACAATGAAAACACGACGATCCAAAACCTATGGGATGCAGCAAAAGCAGTTCTAAAAGGGAAGTTCATAGCTATACAAGCCTACCTCAAGAAACAAGAAAAATCTCAAATAAACAATCTAACCTTACACCTAAAGGAACTAGAGAAAGAACAAACAAAACCCAAAGTTAGCAGAAAGAAAGAAATCATAAAGATCAGAGCAGAAATAAATGAAATAGAAACAAAGAAAACAATAGCAAAGATCAATAAAACTAAAAGCTGGTTCTTTGAGAAGATAAACAAAATTGATAAACCATTAACCAGACTCATCAAGAAAAGAGGGAGAGGACTCAAATCAATTAAATTAAAAATGAAAAAGGAGAAGCTACAACAGACACCGCAGAAATACAAAGCATCCTAAGAGACTACTACAAGCAACTCTATGCCAACAAAATGGACAACCTGGAAGAAATGGACAAATTCTTAGAAAGGTATAACCTTCCAAGACTGAACCAGGAAGAAAGAGAAAATATGAACAGACCAATCATAAGTAATGAAATTGAAACTGTGATTAAAAATCTGCCAACAAACAAAAGTCTGGGACCAGATGGCTTTACAGGTGAATTCTATCAAACATTCAGAGAAAAGCTTACACCCATCCTTCTCAAACTCTTCCAAAAAACTGCAGAGGAAGGAACACTCCCAAACTCATTCTATGAGACCACCATCACCCTGATACCAAAAACCAGGCAAAGATACTACAAAAAAAGAAAATTATAGACCAATATCACTGATGAATATAGATACAAAAATCCTCAACAAAATACTAGCAAACAGAATCCAACAACACATTAAAAGGATCATACACCATGATCAAGTGGGATTTATCCCAGGGATGCAGGGATTCTTCATTATATGCAAATCAATCAGTGTGATACACCACATTAACAAATTAAAGAATAAAAACCATACAAGCATCTTAACAGATGCAGAAAAAGCTTTTGACAAAATTAAACACCCATTTATGATAAAAACTCTCCAGAAAGTGGGCATCGAGGGAACCTACCTCAACATAATAAAGGCCATATAACACAAACCCACAGCAAACATCATTCTCAATGGTGAAAAACTGAAAGCATTTCCTCTAAGATTAGGAGCAAGACAAGGATGTCCACTCTCACCACTATTATTCAACATAGTTTTGGAAGTCCTAGCCATGGCAATCAGAGAAGAAAAAGAAATAAAAGGAATACAAATTGGAAAAGAAGAAGTAAAACTGTCACTGTTTGCAGATGACATGATACTATACATAGAGAATCCTAAAGATGCCACCAGAAAACTACTAGAGCTAATCAATGCATTTGCTAAAGTAGCAGGATACAAAATTAATGCACAGAAATCTCTTGCATTCCTATACACTAATGATGAAAAATCTGAAAGAGAAATTAAGGAAACACTCCCATTTACCACTGCAACAAAAAGAATAAAATACCTTGGAATAAACCTACCTAGGGAGACAAGAGACCTGTATGCAGAAAACTATAAGACACTGATGAAGGAAATTAAAGATGATATCAACAGATGGAGAGATATACCATATTCTTGGATTGGAAGGATCAATATTGTGAAAATGACTATACTACCCAAAGCAATCTACAGATTCAATGCAATCCCTATCAAATTACCAATGGCATTTTTTACGTAACTAGAACAAAAAATCTTAAAATTTGTATGGAGACACAAAAGACCCTGAATAGCCAAAGCGGTCTTGAGGGAATAAAACGGAGCTGAAGGAATCAGAAGCCCTGACTTCAGACTATACTATGAAGCTACAGTAATCAAGATAATATGGTACTGGCACAAAAACAGAAACATAGATCAATGGAACAAGATAGAAAGCCCAGAGATAAACCCACGCACCTATGGTCAACTAATCTATGACAAAGGAGGCAAGGATATACAATGGAGAAAAGACAGTCTCTTCAATAAGTGGTGCTGGGAAAACAGGACAGCTACATGTAAAAGAATGAAATTAGAACACTCCTTAACACCATACACAAAAACAAACTCAAAATGGATTCGAGACCTAAATGTAAGACCGGACACTGTAAAACTCTTAGAGGAAAACATAGGAAGAACACTCTTTGACATAAATCACAGCAAGATCTTTTTTGATCCACCTCCTAGAGTAATGGAGATAAAAACAAAAATAAACAAATGGGACCTAATGAAACTTCAAAGCTTTTGCACAGCAAAGGAAACCGTAAACAAGACCAAAAGACAACCCTCAGAATGGGAGAAAATATTTGCAAATGAAGCAACTGACAAAGGATTAATCTCAGAAATATATAAACAGCTCATGCAGGTCAATATTAAAAAAACAAACAACCCAATCCAAAAATGGGCAGAAGACCTAAATAGACACTTTTCCAAAGAAGACATACAGATGGCCAAGAAGCACATGAAAAGCTGCTCAACATCACTAATTATTAGAGAAATGCAAATCAAAACTACAATGAGGTATCACCTCATACCAGTTAGAATGGGCATCATCGGAAAATCTATAAACAACAAATGCTGGAGAGGGTGTGGAGAAAAGGGAGCCTTCTTGCACTGTTGGTGGGAATGTAAATTGATACAGCCACTGTGGAGAACAGTATGGAGATTCTTTAAAAAACTAAAAACAGAATTACCATATGATTCAGCAATCCCACTACTGGGCATATACACAGAGGAAACCATAATTCAAAAAGACACAGGCACCCAATGTTCACTGCAGCACTATTTACAATAGCCAGGTCATGGAAGCAACCTAAATGTCCATTGACAGACAAATGTATAAAGAAGATGCGGTACATATATACAATGGAATATTACTCAGCCATAAAACGGGACGAAATTGGGTCATTTGTTGAGACGTGGATGGATCTAGAGTCTGTCATACAGAGTGAAGTAAGTCAGAAAGAGAAAAACAAATATCGTATATTAATGCATATATGTGGAGCCTAGGAAAATGGCACAGATGAACCGGTTTGCAGGGCAGAAATTGAGACACAGATGTAGACAACAAACGTATGGACACCAAGGGGAGACAGCCGCTGGGGGGAGTGGTGGTGTGATGAATTGGGCGATTGGGATTGACATGTATACACTGATGTGCATAAAATTGATGACTAATAAGGACCTGCTGTATAAAAAAATAAAGTAAAATTCAAAAATTAAAAAAAAAAAAGCAAAACCACTAGCCCCTGCAGCCACTCCCAACAGTGCAGCCTGAGGAGGTTCAGGATGGAGAAAAACAGGATACTGGGCCTAGATACCTAAGGTGCATATCAAAGGAAAAATTTCAATGAGCCCAGACTCTCGCATCTTCCCATACATAGAAAAGTACTAAAATCATTAACCTGAGATGTCCGTTTTTTGCGATTAGTGGTAATCTTTGATATTTGACTTTGTGTTTTTCAGTTTGGAGGGTTTTTTTTTTTTTAGCAAAAAATCCTATATATCCTAACTCCTCCCTTACCTTTGGAACAGTCTCTCAGAGCTCTCTAAGAGGTTGGTTCCTGGATTACAGTTCTCAGTAATGGCCCAAATAAAACATAATTCTCAACTTTTAGGTTAGGCTTTTTTTTTTTTCCAGTCAACACGACAATGCCAAACACCCATATGGCACAGACCACAGGTAGGCACATTTTTAAACTCTCTGTACATAACCCATTTGATCCTCACAACCATCCCATGAGGCAGGAACTCTTCATAATCCCATTTTACAGGGGGAGGAAACTGAGGCACAGAGGGTAAGAATGTGACACATGAGGTTACACAGCTCACAGGGGATGGAACCAAGATTTGAATCCAAGCAGTGAGTCTAACCATGACCCCTCTGTTTTGCACCCCAACATATAACTCATCTGCCTGGGTGCTCAGAAACCTCACACAGCACCTTTGCCCCCCACTTCTGGCTGCAACTCCCACCTCAGCAGCAGAGGGTGAACCATCAAGCTGCTCACCATCTTTCCACCGATTATCCTGGATGGCCAGCTCCTCCCCAACCCTGGCTGGAGGCCAACCACACCCTTTGTAGCTTTATGGGCACCTTTAATCTCTATGATCAACGTGCCAGCAGAGCAGGTTCACAACCCACTGTACCTGCACCACAGATTACCCTGAAGGTCCCCTCCAGGCCAGTCAGTCAACATGCCTGCAATGCTAGTGGCCCCTGGAATCAATGTTGTGTGTGGGGAGGGGGGGAGGATGGGAAGGCCTGTGGTTTCTTTTCCTCCCCTCATATCTTGTCTGGAATAACCAAGCACCTCTCTTGCAAATAAACACCTCACATCCGGCTGGCTCCACAGGCCCTGGAAAGCTGGAGGGCTCTTCTCTCGGGTAGCACCTTTGGTATCTTCTCGCCAGTTTTACAAGCGGATGGAGCCTTGGGTGGGGCGCTTCACAATCAGGACTTCACCACCACCCCCTGACAGCAGCCCTGTGAAGTGGGGGTCCTTATCCTCCATTTCATTATCTGCACTGAGGTTCAGAGAGGTTAAGTGAATTATGCAAAAATGCACAATAACAGCAGGGCTTAAATTACCCTCAGTCTACTTGCTACAGGTGAGACTGGGGATAATCTAACCCCTGTATGCTTCTGTTTCATCATCTGTAGACTGGGGATAACCATAAGAGAACTACTTTGAATGGTTATGAGGAAAATGCTCAGCTCCATAAATGTCTGCTGTTATTGTCTGTACGCTATAGGGGCCAGGATTTGAAGCTGGATGCATCTAGCCAGAGCTAGGCTCATCACTCTCTTTGACTGCTGACGGCACCACAGCAGAACCTACACTGTTACTACCTTCCTGAAACTTCCCAGGGAGAGAAGTGTGGTCATTATTCATAAGGGAATCTGGCCGATAGACTCACCCTTAAAAAATAAAATGTGAAAGCAAGAGTTTGGGCTTCTGTGTGATGAGTTATGTCCCCACAGGGCAGCTGGCCCTTTCTCAGGACCAGGACTGCAGGGAAAAGCCATGCTCGCCCACCAGCTTGCTGCCTGTGATGTATCAGTAATGCCTATTCTACACTTACGCTGTGTAAGGCACAGTGCCAGTGGCTCTGATTTAATATGTCCGACAGCCCAAAGATGGAGAAATTATTGCTATCTCCACCTTACAGGGGAGGAAACAGGCACAGAAGAGAGAGGGACCATGTTGGAGTCTCCATGGCGGCAGAGCCGAGATACAGGCCGTGGGCCTCGTGGCTGGCACAGATCACACACACACGCAGAAAGCCCCGGATGCTTAGCCCAGGCTGCCTGGCTGGTTCCTGATGGTTTCCTCTCCTCCAACCACTTCCTACCTTCCTTGACATCAGTCGAGCAAGTGCCCAACCCTGGCACATAGACCCCGTCCCTGGATGATCCTTCCAGCGGTTTCCAAGCTCCCATAGAAGTGTCAGAAAAGCACATGCCCTTTGGTGTCGGAGCGACCAGGGCTCAAGTGCTGGCACTGGCTCTAATCAGCTACGAGAGCTTGATGGGGGGAGGTCGTGAAACCTACCTGAGCCCCTATTTCCTTTTCTGCAAAGTGGGATAGGGAAAGTTCCCTGGCACTGGGATGACTCAGAGAAAGAGCTTGCTTGGCAATGCTTCACATAGGGTCAGGCAGGTGGTCGCTCTCCATGAGCGCTCCTTCCCACCTTCCCTGGCCCAGACTCCACCATATAGGCAACCCTTTCCCCAGATGGCAGTGGTACGGTCCCCAGGGTGGATAAGGCAGGGGGCCTCTGGGTTCTTTTAATGAGGCTGATGAATTCAGAGAGAATGCATGAGAGAAGTTAAGGAGCGATTCAAATTCACCAGCTTATTTGAGCACAAATTTGTGTCAGGATGGTGACAAGAACTTCACATGTAGTATCTCATCTAATCTTCACAACAGTCCAACAGGCAGGTTCTATTATTGTGGTTTTCCATAAGGTGGGACCAGAACTAACAGACAACTAACTAGGTAACTAAAGTGACCTCCCCGACGTCACCTGCTGGTACTTAGTGGAGCCAGAATTTGAACCAGGTCTATGTAGTAGTTAAGCCTATGGTCTTAACTACTCCACTGGGCTATCTTCTTCAGCCTGAGCCTAGTGGCTGAAATTCTGCCATTCATTCCTTAGAGAAGAAATAAGATAAGAAGTGGGAAAATGCTACCAAATGCCTGGGACTTAGCAAACCCCCCACCAAAGATTTGTCAAGAGACTAGTAGACCTGATGATGTGGACACAGAAGGCTTGTGAGCAGCATTTGAGGTTACACCTTCATGAACTGGCGGAAAACCCCACAATTTTGTTCTGGTGTTTCGAGGAACTCTGGGCTGCTTGGCTGCCCCTGCAGCTGAGACCTGGGCAGCACAGCTGGCCAAAGTAATTACTGCCCAGTGCCTGTTTCGTGCCCCCCTGGACTCCCACCCAGGCCTCTGCTCTGCAGAATAAATACTGCAGGCCAAACTGTGTGACTGAAGACGGTGTTTGGAATAAGTCTCATTTCTGATGAGGAATGAAAATAAACCAGCACCTACCTACATGGAGAACAAGTCTCATTGACACGGCTCAGAGGAAGCAGGGTCCCATCTATCTGTCCATAAAAAGCAGCCTTTTAAGGTTAGTTGGAGTCAGTGCACTTCTATTCTTTGGAATCAGGTTAAGTATGGTAGCTAAATGAATCTGGCACTCTTGTTGGATGGGAATGTGTGATGGGAAAGTGCCTACCATCAGCCTTTATAAGGGCATAAGCAAGATGTACTCATCATTCTTGGATTCAGAGCAGATTCCAACGCATCATTGTTCGGACAGGTGTCAATTTCGACATACAAATTCAAATGCAATGTTAAATCCAAAACCACAGAGGAAAGAGTTGAGTTCCCAGGAAAACAGCGAAAGCTTAACAATTTAAAACTTTAGAGTATATTGGCACTAAATTAGCACTGCTCTACAGTAACAACAGAGGCCCCTCCCATGTACATAAAGAGAATCACAGAAGCTTTGGATGTTACCCAATATTTTAATGGCGCTAAAGAGTTGCTGAATCAAAATGAAACCTCTCCATTCCCCACCCCATCCTTTTTCTCTAGATCAAGTTTAAATCGATTCTTATTTTCAAGGTAGAGCTTTAAGAGTCCATATTCCTTAAGACCTAATTAATGACAGCAGATCATTTACTAATTTTGGCTACTGGCTTTCCTTTCAGTCTTGTACACAAAATTCTGCAGATTTCATATCGAGTCACATTCTTCAGATGATCTTTAAACCAGTCAAATTTGATGTTCTCAACATTATCTGTCAGTAAAATATGGAGTGGAATCAATAGACTCGATGAGGAACTGTTGTCTTCCTTCCCACACTGGACATCCAGAAGCCGTTTGATTTGGGTTTGAAAAGATGAATTGGAAAAATGAAGCTATTTCTCAGCCTGAGACTCTCAACAGTAGAGCTGAAAAAGGAGGGCAAGTGAAAGCAAGAGGACATTGCCTGTAGACTGCAAGGCGCTGACGCCTCCCTTGGTGGTGCTTGCCCTGAAAGTGGTTGCAAGGCCGGGTGAGCTTGGGGTGGAAACCTCTGAATAAGCCTGTTGGAGCAGGTGCAGTGCCAGAAGCAGCAGCCCCAACTGGAGCGTGCTCAACACCCCTCCTCCCATGTCTGCTCTGTGCTCAGCGCTCCGCAGGCTGAAGGACTCTGAGCTCCAGGCGAAGCCGGTGAAGCAGCAAAGGCGATCTCCAATCTCGGAGCTCCCCAAGGGCCTTTTATACCAGAGAGCCGCGGCGCCGCCTCTGCTCGCCCACCCACTGTCCCAACGCGCATGCTCCCCACCGTCCGTCCGCCCGCCCTCCCGCCCGCCTGCACCTGCAGCCTCATTCTCCGGCCTAATACTATGCTTTTGAAACAAAACATTTATAAGCTGTTTAGAGCGCCATTAGTTAGAAATATAAGGTTCCTATTGCCTTTCCTCCAAGTGGCATTAATTTTTTCCTGATCCTTAAAAGTGATACATGTTTGCTGTTCCAAGTTGGTAGTATATAACAAGAGGTTTATACCCCGAGATGATCACGATTGATGTTTGGTATGTTTTCATATAGTACATATACATGCCTTGCACTCAGTAGACGTTTTTGGACCCAGAACTTTTGCTTAACATTTATCATGAGCATTTTCCTGCCATTAAAATCTTTTTTGGGAAACGTAATTTGTTTCTTTAAAATATCGCACAGCTAACTGTGTGTGTAGAGTTTTATCCTCATCTTGTTTTGTTTTTGTTTTTCTGCATTTATAGAGAAAAAAGAAAATATACCATAGCCTTGGTTTTTCTAGGTGATAAGATTTTTGTATTTTCCAACTTTCTTACATTGGTTAGATCTTTGGAAGTTGAACTAGCTATTTTTGTTTTTGTTTTTGTTTTTGATGAGTGGGGTTGGTAGAATTCAAGCTGGAATAAACCAAAGTGGAAATTGCTTTTTAAAAAATTAAAGATAGAAAGTTGACAGTGAAAATGAAAGAATAATAATAGGAAGTTCATGGTTAATCACGGAGCACTTATAGACTAAATGGGAACTGATCCTCTTTGAAGGACTGGAATGGGGTAAAAATAATACATTCACTGATGTTTGAAATTGGGGGTATAACCTATAACATGACATTTAATAGAAGTTTTTAAAACCTTTGGCTTGGATTCCCTTTACAGAGAAAACTTAAGGTTACTCAGTATCCTTTGTCCTGTGTTTCCAAGAATGAAAATATTTTCTTTACATTCCAGAAAATTAAACCCCACTTTGTTGTTGTTTTTCCTAAGCCACTGCTTCCTGCCTCTTCCGGAATCCACTTCCTTTTTCTGAATCTTTAGTGGAAAGAATTCCCATTCTTTTTGCCATTTGAGGGCTGAGCCACACAAAGTGGATTCCCACTTGCTTACTTATTTTGCAGAAAGCAATATAGAGGTAGTGGCAGATGTGCAGAAGCCTGGAGAGACCACTGCATTTCCACAGGTGCCTCTGTGCACTTTAGTCCATGGTCAAACAAGAGCTGAGCGCAATGAAGTGACTCAGGGCATTTCAAGACCAAGGACCCTCACAGATCTTTTCTCAGAACTTCTTTTGACTATTTTTTAACAAACACATTAAATCCAACTGCTCGGGCTTTTCTAACAACACAACAGGGAGCCATGATGCATGTATTGGTTAAGACAGAACCTTGTGTTTTTGTTTTTCTGCTCTAGCCAAGCTTCCCCCCTCCCCCTCCCCCATGCACCCTTGCATTTGTGATTTCTCGCTCAAATTCCTCCATTACAACGTGGAGTGAGTGAGCTTCTACCATTGTTGGTTGTCACCCAGTAACTGAAACCTCTTACTCTGCTCTGGAATTCCTGTTTTAAAAGACAGAACCTAAACACGCCAGAGGCTTACTTTCCTAATCTTCCCAGCTTGGATGCCATCCTGTGATGAGTGTCCTGCGATCAGATGCACTCCTGCCCACCCCTTGGAAACAAAGTTTCCCTGCAGTTGACCAGAGTGAGTTTGTGCTGTGTGAAATAGCTGTCCTGACTGGTAGGTTACAGAATAATAGTTAAGAGTATGGGGCTTCCCTGGTGGCGCAGTGGTTGAGAGTCCGCCTGCCGATGCAGGGGATGTGGGTTTGTGCCCCGATCCGGGAAGATCCCACATGCCGCAGAGTGGCTGGGCCCGTGAGCCATGGCCGCTGAGCCTGCGCATCAGGAGCCTGTGCTCCGCAACGGGAGAGGCCACAGCAGTGAGAGGCCCACGTACAGCAAAA
>RJWK010071839.1:0-10596 GCA_004363435.1 Platanista minor
GTCTGTGCCACTCTCTCACTTCATCCCAGCTTACCCTTCCCACTCCCCGTGTCCTCAAGTCCATTCTCTACATCTGCATCTTTATTACTGTCTTGTCCCTAGGTTCTTCATAACGATTTTTTTTTTTTAGATTGCATTTTATTTTTTAGCATGTATTTTATAATTCTCTTTCACTATCTGGAAATGAAACATAAAATTACTACATGACTAGAATTCTACAATGATAACATAAAGGAGAAATAAATGGTGAGAAATTTATAATAAAATAATTACATTGATTTTATTTTATTAATGTTTGGGCTATGCTAGTATGGCAACCTAATAAAATAATCAGATGCCTACATCTATGCATAGAATGTCTTTAATAAATACAGATTTATTTTATTGCAATTCAAACATCATGAGTGGATTCCCATGTAAGTAATGTGATTATGTCTAATGGAAAAAATATTGGTTCAAAGAAAGCTTTCCTAAGTTTAATCTTTCCTTAATTTAGATAGAGATTACTTTGTGAAGATTCAGTGTGCAAAAATTCTTTATGCTTATATGCCAAAGAGTGTTAAGGTTTAGGCTCAAGTAACTATATATATTTTCTTCCTCTTGATGCCAGGCCAGATGTTCAAAACCATACAGGATGTGACAGCCTTCTTTGTAGTTCAGGACTGTCCTACACATTGGAAGACTCCCTGGCTCTCCCTACTAAAGTTCTTGTATTGCCCTAAATCATTCTGACAAAACAAAAACACACTGCCACCCAGATTTTCAGAATCCTCTGTAGGAGGATGTACTGCTTCTGTAGATAGTCACCAGAATAAAGTTTAAAGAATAATTACATTTGAACCTACACTACTGAATTATCCCATTTTAATTGTTCCTTCAAAGCTCACAATTAACACAGTAAGTTAGAAGAGTATTTCTAGATGTAAGATAGTTGGCTATATATTGTTATCCACTATCTTTAGATATGAATTTTTTTCTGCTTTCATATTAATCCCATAAATGTAAGTGAATTGGCCTATTTGGGGATCCTGATGAATTTTTATACGTTTAAAGAAAAGTACACATTTTTGATACTTAATGTTAAAACAACTCTGTGTCTCATGTGAAGTAATACAAAATTGCTCCACTGCCAGTTGTTTTTATTTGAGCATCAGAGACTAGATCTTAAAAATAGCAAAAGAGTACTTGGTTTCTTCCCTATAATTAATATACAACAATGTTGTAAGTGCATATTTTTAAAATATATTTTAAAAATCAAGCTTCTTTAATATGGTGAGCCCTCTTCAGAAATGTCTTGTTTAAGGTAAGATTTTTATTTATTTAGAAGCATTTTGTACTCACAAGACTGGTCCCACATGCAAACTAAAATCATAATGGTAATGACATATCATTTTGCTTCCCCCCTTAATGGCAGTATGACTTTTCTTGGCTCTCTTTTGGATCTTTTTTTTTATTTATTTCTGGGTTGAAAAAGAATTAAGTTTCTAATGATGAATGGTCTAGGCATTTGTTAGAGATTGACAATAGATTTTAAGACAAAATTAACATTAAAAATTGAAATACTGTACACAGCTACTGAATTATGTAATATTCTGACATAAAAATATATTTTGACATATTTTTAACTAAAATGTGAAGGCTTATAACAAAATAGACATATTAAATAATTTTGAGAGATGTTACGGTTGAGCTTAAAGTATGGTAATAGATTTTCAATGTATCCTAAATGCCTAAATCTTCTAAGTGCTAGATTTTGCAGGGAAGTCTACTATGTAGGAAATATGATAACTTAATATATGGTGTGTATGATTTTCAAAGTGAAATTCTAAGGGAAACCTAATAAACTGCAAATATAATAGAGTATGCTGGGAAATGAAATTAAGAAAACTGTGGTAGTCAAATATGCAAATTATGTCCATCTGTTGAACAAACCCTTGGGATAACATGGAATTGATGGAGAGAAGTGAATGATTATTCTCCAAGCATTCCTGTCAGAAGCCATACATTTTAAGTCTAGCTGTGAAGATAGGGACCCCTTCTAAAAATTCTTTGTAAGTCAGAATCTTTCCCAGGTCTGAATGACTTAGCAAGCCCAAAAGATAGACCAAGAACTAGAATACAGTCAGGCTAATTTGTTACATTAAACCTGCATCCAACTTGAGCCAATTCAATGTCTCAAATGGCCTTGGCAACGACTTAGTTTCCTGGAATTCTTTGTAGAGTGCAGACATATCTATCTCCTAGATAGAGGTGAGGACATAAAATGGGTTGCGGAAAGAAACCTCAGAGTTTTGAAAATGCTGTTTTAAAAATGACTTCCAAGGCACTATTGGTGGTAAGAAAGTTTTCATGATCGTTTAGGAGAAACTCACATTTAATTACAACACTCCTTTTCCAGTTCCAAGTAGACTATTTGCTGCAGCCATTATGCTTGAGAACAAATATAGACTCTGAGAGACTGGAATGCACTAGAATAATAAACTTACTAGAATAATATCAAAGATATATATCAGTCTACTAACATGAGGTTTAATCTACTTATCTTTTAAATGGCCTTGCTGTGGGTCATTTTCATGTTAAATTTTCAACAGCAATAACTCATTAATTACTTAGGTATGCATATATTGTTGGAAAGCATTTATTTTTATATAATCTACAAAGTGAAGTCACCTGTGGATATGAGAGTTTAATGACAATTTATTTTTCTCCCATGTAAGACATGTTATGAAACTAAGAGCTCATGAATGTTGGCTTTCAGACCAGCTGGTGTTTGCCTCATTTGGCAGTTCTGTATTGTGCCTGCATTTGTTTTCCTTCAGGAGTCCAGAAATAGACTTAAGTGATATCACCAAGTGTCTTCTAATTTTAGTTTTCTCCACATGTACTGCTTAATGGTCAAATGGGTTTCCATAACCACCAGTTTTGCAATGAGCAGCAGCAAGCTGTACTCATTAATGCACTGAATCTTGCTGCTGGGCAACATGGGGATTTTTGTTAGGAAATGGAGTCCAGTGATGATTGTTTGTAAGTAGTCCTAGTACATTTTGGCTCACCCAAATTAGTTCACACAGGACTTTTGGTTGCCTTGTACACTGCATTATTAAAGTAAGGTCATGGAAATTTACAGGCTTTTTAAAAGAAAAATGCAGTCTAGTGAAGTAAAATGCTTAATAATAATCTACAATTAAATCAATTATCACACATATTTAAACTGTTTCCCATTGAAGTAACACATGTTCATTGTTAAATAAAGAAAACAAGAGAGAGAAAGCCAGGGATAGATAGAAAATTAAAGTCACTGATAATATAAAAGATATATTTAAAATAGTTTAATTATTAATTTAAATGTTTCTATACATATATATATATATATACCCACATATCTATATACACACATAATAATGTATGTTGCTTTAAAATAGTTTTAATGAACTAACTCAACTATTATAATCTTGTTTTCACAAATTAGAAAAACACAGTAAAGTTCCTATATAATGAAACTTTCTGACTTTCAATAGTAAGTTACTGATCTTCCAAACTAAGAAATCTGTTGTGATAATTTAAATGTATTTCAGTTTGACTCTTATTATTGCTGTGATATAAACATTAGTATTCACTCCTTTCTCCACTCAACCACATCTTGATCCAAGAAATAAAAGATTTTGATCTTAAACAATAGTTAAGCATGTATTAAAACATTTATCAAAATATTCAGAAGAACTATTATTTAACAGCAAATACAGGTTTGAAATTCAGTGGTGCATTTCCAGCAGTTTGCACGTCTTCACTTAAATTTCTTGAGTGATTGTATTAAACATTAATTTTTCCTGCTTATATTTTTTTTCTTGTTAAATTTTTAGCAAGTTTGATGATTTCATAAACTGATTTTAGGTGTACATATAAACATTCCCTGCCTTCTAAGGACTTAATTCTCGAGATCGATGAACTAAAAATATATGTCACTTATAATCTGGAAGGTGGGAGAAGATATATATGTCAAGAAAAAGAAATCAAACTTGTACGTTTGGGGACCAGCAAATGCTATCAGATTATTCTTACAATATGTTCTTGATATCCCTAAATGTGTTCTTTATAGATTCTTTTAAAAAGTGGTTGTGTAAGATAATTATTCTAAGATTGAGGGGGATCTTCATGTATTTTAGAGTAAATACCTGTTCTTAATGGAAACATGTATTGTCTTTAACAAAGACATGCAGAGCCAGATGTTAGCATTTAGAAGTTACCATTTGGTACTTTACTAGCAAGACACATCCCACTGCAGAGATTCAGTGAAGATTCCTAGCAAGGGAAAAGCTTCAGCTTTACGTGCAGTCTTTTTACTCAAGGGAGTTACTCTTCCTTAGGTCTTTTAAAATAATGGTGCATACTTTCATTCAGCTTCTCTTAATTAGTATGATTATTACTATCAAATAATTCAGCACCATGTTTACTTTTGATTTCATTCATTCTTGTATATATAAATATTGAGAACCTTCTGTGTGTCAGAGCTACACTGGAGTATAGTTCTTAGCAAGATAGAAAAGACCATTATGCTACAGTGATTTCGCTTTTTTGTCCTGTGCTAACCTCTAGGTTTCAAATATTTGGTGCAAGTGGAAGCTGAGGGAACCTGATGGTAAAGGGTGCTAGGTGGGACACCTCAGTTATATTTGCCCATTTGATGCTGGTTTTACCTTATAGGTCCAGCCTACTTCATCGGCCTTAATTAACACACATGTACCAAGAATTATAATAATGTGTACCATCTTTTTTGCTTAGTCTAGACTAGTGCTTCTCCAAGTGAAGTCCCTGCAACATCATCAACTGGGAATTTGCAAAAAATTCAAAATTTTGAGGCCCCCATTATAGACCTATTGAATCAGAAACCTGGAGGTAGGGCCTCGTATTCTGGGTGTTAACAGTCTTCCAAGACAAATGATTCTGATGAATGCTAAAGTTTGATAACCACTAGTCTATACTAACTATTAACATTGTCTTGATCACAGTGTATAATGAATGCTAATATCACAGTGGATATTTCATAATTCTCCAATCAATTGAGTCTTGAAGCTCTAGAATACTTTCATTCCAATGAAGAAATTATGTTGCTGTCTACATTATTTTTGCTGCACTGGTAATGATTGCATCAACAAAATCATGTGATATTAACCAGTACCTCTCACTCCTTAGGTACGGAGAAAGTGTTAAGTTCACTCCCATCAAGCTTAGCTTAAATAATCTAAAAATTGTAAGTGGCAAACCTCTTGCTATATTCACTGACATTAATAGGTAACCTTTAAGTACAAAATGACAATGTAAAAATAGATCATATTTTAATTAAATATTTTAATGCCTGATATAAGCATTGAGCTTCATTCTATGGAAGATAAGTGGTTAGATTAATTTAATAATTCAATAATGAAGTCCCTGCGATAAGCAGGTCTATATGCAAGAGCCTGGAAAGTTGAGTGTATGGCATCATTAGTGTCCTCAAGAATTTTGAGTATAGTAACAGACACGAAATATACAAGCAAAGTTCTATAATGTGGGGCAGGATATGATAAATTTCATAAGGGAAGTATATAAATTATGCTAATTCAAAGGCAGAAGAAATGTCTAATCAGGACCTTCTGAGATACTTTATGGTGAAGGAGCCATTTGAACTAAGGTCATTAAGCCTAAAGACTGAATTATATTTTCAGAGGAATAACAGAGTGGAGAAGGGTTTTCAGGAAGAGGAAAGGGCATAAGCAAAGGAAGAGAGAGAAGAAAGCCTAGCATCTTGTGTTTGGGGAGTATCAAGGAATGAGGCTCATTACAAATAGAAATATATGCCTTAAAACAGTTGGATATATGCCTCAACACTTGTCTTGAGGCCTTAGATAGCATACTAAGGAATACAGTAGAAATGTATGTCCTCTTGAGAGTTTTGAGAGGGAAAGCAAGTAAGACAATTAAATGTGTAAATACACACACACTCACACAAACATCCATTCTTATATAGAATGGATTGGAAGAGAAGAAAGTTTGAGGTAGGTAAGATTCTTAGAAATTGTGTTTAATCCTGGTCTAAGGAAGAAGAAATTAAACTCTGAGCAAGAGAAGGAAGGGGCCTGGGTAAGGGGACATGGAGGACAGCATGCCTGAAAGTCACTGAGGTAGCCTTCAAAGTTAAGGCAAATATTCAGAGCATCAAAAAATAATGAAGGAAGAGTGTTTATATTAAGTGATAGAAGGACAATGTTCAGGGTAGGAGAGATGCTGAATTTATTTGGAGACATACTGATGTGACTTTGTTAGAGGGACTAGCAGGTCTGGTGCAGCTGACAAAGTGTAACTGGAACTTGGGAGAATGGTTAAAGCTAAAGGACATACAGGAACCACCTCCTTGGTTCTATTAATGCTATGTGTTCAAAAATGGAATGTCTTTCCAGGTCGGCTTTTAGTAATTAACCTATTCCTATATTCAACAGCTATTTATTAAGTTCCCACTATATGCCGGGTACTATTCTAGGCACTGCTGATACAGCAGTGAAGAGAACATTACATCCTGCCTTCATGGTGCTTACATTCTAGATGGTTATTTATGAATAAAGGGAAATTTGAAGAATGCATATAGGCCTTATTCCAGTTAAAGGTAAAACATTTGATTTGTCCCTGAGACCTTTTTCTAGTACCACCCATTTTATCACCCATGATATTGCCAATGTCACCCATGAGATATTGATTCAAATTGTGCCCTTCCTTAGTTTTCAGGATTTAAAAATAGCCCATGTATAAGGTTTTCTACCACCCTGATTCCCAGACTGAATTATGATATCATCTGAAAAGTTATCATAAGGTTTCCCAGTGTTCTTTCACATTTATGACAGAACTAATAATGTCTATAGTGAACTGTAGATTTTTACGGATAGCAAAATTCTTTTTGGCAAGTGAAATATAATAAGAAAAAAATCTGTCCATTTCTTGGTAAACTATTGCTCATAACTTGGCTTTCTTGAACAAAAATGTTCATATTTTATTTAATTTGATTTTTTTAAAACAAGAAGTGAAACCAGAAAGGAAAAGAGACAGAGATTTCAAGCTGTTGGGCTTTGAAATTTTGGCAGAGAATTATTTTCTCTGAAAAAAATCATTGGCTGGGAATTCAAAACATCCTCCTCTTTGGCCCTATTCAGACACCCATAATGCTGCCTCAGAGGACACAAAACAGTGAAGGACCCATCTTATCCTACTGGGAAAATCATTTGAAATGTTGGCAAGCAAGCAGAGAGAATTCTGTTGACCACTGTGTATATCCAAACCACTCACTTTCGTTCCTAGACCTCAATCACTATCATTTCTATGAAACCAACAGAATTCTCGGCATTGATATGCAAACGAAGGCACCGACAGTAGCCACACTATTCATTTTTCATGTGCTTTGAGAGCCAGAATTCTGAAAAGCTTCCAACAATTTAACACACAACACCTTCAATGAATTTGACTAAAAACAGTCAACCAGCTTCACATACACTAGAGTAGTCTGTAGAGACCTTGACATATTCCTGAGAACTGTTTTGCTTTAAGTTTGTTAAATGTCACTGAGGATTTATTTTTTAATGGATAAAATGATAGTGAGGCAGAATGGAATGTTTAAAGTCTTTGTTTCCACTTATGCTCTTTCAAATAACATAAAACGTATGGCATAGCTGACATTTGAGCTGTAAGATCAAATGGAAAAGGTTGGCCCTGTTCTGTGTGAACTGAATTTCTTTCTTAACAGAGCAATTAAATTGTCTCTCCAATACAGACTTCTCTCATTGCCTATTGTCCTGTTTTACTCTTCTGAAAGTAATGGAAATTGAAATGGGATACAGATTATGATAATGAAACTAAAAAGGAGGGGAAACAGAAGGAATTTACTCCTTTTTTTTTCTATTTTCCTTTTCCTAATTCTTAAGGTAATTACAAGACCCTGGAGATGTGAACATCTTTATTAACTCTGCAAAACGCCATCTGCTGGAAGCATATTTTGCAAACCTTCAGGGCTTGAATATGAGACAAACAGATTTAGTAAAAGTGATGCTTTGTTGTACTGTTTTACTCAAGTGCCAGACTTTTTCTTTGGTGGCCCAGGAGCTCTGTTTCTAAGAAACTAAAAGGGAAATGGGAGACATCTAGAAAGAGATTTGATTTCATCCAGCCCCCACTGTCATATTCTGTTTTTGCTAATGCTCTAGAGCAGAGTATTATTTCTGGATTAGTGGATGCTTCCAGATACCTCATTAAGAACATTTCTTCTAATGATTTGCAAATCAGAACAAAATAAATAACTATGAATTGCTAACCAAAGATGACTCATTCAACAAGAATTTATTAAGCACTTCTTTATGACAGGTGCTCCCATCCACACGCACACACCAGAGTATATAATTCTCTAAATGTATAAGAGTGATAATACTTGAACTGTACAAGAGTGATAACAGGATTCCTTTTATATACTTAACTTGATTTTTTAAGTAATTGGATTTTGCTTTTCTACCTTACTCAACCTCCGTTTATTCAATAATTACCCCTTCCTATGAACTCTTCCATTTTTTTCTTTCTTCACTGAGTGTTTGTTCCTTCACAGGCTCTCTCTAGTCTACTTTCTATTAATCTTGCTTCCTTTCCTGCTTTCTTTTCCTTTATCCCTTCTTACCTCAACTTTATATTTTTTCCTGTTTCATCTTATGTGAGACCATTCATTTGTAAGTCACACTTGTAGGAAATCCAAAATTCAGTTTAGAGTCAACTGCTCTTTTGGTTTGTAATTTCTCTTCATCAGGGACTCTGGAACTTACCAGATTTAGCTTTTGAAGCTTCTCTGTCTCAGGTAGTGTCCTCCGTCTTCCATGGGCATCGTGTAAGGTACGTGACCAGCAGCCCCAATGCCTCCTCATAATCAGCCTAGGGAATCAAGGGCACCTTAAGCAGATAAGATCTCTTGATGATCTACCAAGATTTATGACAGCCTAGAGTTATTATCATAAATATGTAAAGTAAGCTTTAATACTAGAATCACTCCAGACTACACAGTCCTTTCCACACAGACTCAAATAAATAACAACGATAGAAAACTGAAAGTGTCTGTTACATTTTGATATACATGTTGAATATTAGTTTTATATCATATTCTTAAACAAAATGAAAGAAAAACTAAGATGAACCTTTAAAGAACAACCAAAACAATTAATTTTGATTTCAAAAATGAAAATAATCTGGCTTAACTCGATGTTTAGGACATACTAGTAACGGAGAAAAGTTTAAACCTCAAGCCCCAGGGAACTACATATCTCTCTCAGATCCCAATGCTTCATGAAGGTTTAGATGAGTAGAACCATGTTACCATCAGGAAGGGCCAAGATCAGGGAGTTCTTAAAGTTACACATCATATTAGTTTGCTGGGTCTGCCATAACCAAGTATCACAAACTGAGTGTTGTAAACAATAGGAAATTTATGGTCACATAATTCTGGAAGATAGAAGTCTGAGATCAAGGTGTTGGCAGGACTGCTTCCTTCTCAGTACTATGAGGGAGAATCTGTTCCATTCTTACCTGCTAGCTCTGGTGGTTTGCTAGCATCTTTCACATTCCTTGGCATTACCTTGATTTCTGCCTTCGTCTTCACATGGGGTCCTCTCTGTGTGCATACATACCTATGTCCAAATTTCCCCTTTTAAAATATCAGTCATATTGGATGACTTCAACTTAACTAATTACATCCACAGCAACTCAATTTCAAATAAGGTCACACTTCCTGAGGTACTAGTGGTTAGGACTTCACCATATGAATTTTGGAGGACATAATTCAAACCATGACACAAATAGATCCCTCTACAATCATTAGAAAGTCCATCATGGTAGGCTTGAGTAACACTGAAGACTTAATCCCTTAGCGGAGAGTGAAGGAAGCTAAGGGCTTGTATCTGTAGCTGAAAACACTGACTGTTCTCACCTGGAAAGTACCATTCATCAGGTCTTTGACTAATGCTTCAGTTTGTAAATGAAAGGTATTAGTATCAAGAGCATAATTTGAGAAATAAAATGTATTATTCAGGTACAAAATGGGTCACCAGCCACGGGCAAACTCAAAATGTACATCAGTAAGTTAATTAGACAATATTAAAGCTTGTGGAGTGCAATTAGGAATTATCTTTGTTTTTTCTGATATCACAAGAATTGCTGGAAACTGGTTAGTAGTGATCTCATGTATCTGCAAAATATCAAGCTTTGTTCTTAGTCCTTCTGAAATATCAACTACTGAGGAACTCTACAAGAAACAATGTCTCTGTTAGTGTTCACATTCTCAGTTAGTCCCTCTTTTGTAATTACAATTTGAAAGTATTCTGATGTAAATATAAAGTTCATTTGAATGTAAAAATATGTATATTTGAGGTTAAGTTTTATATATAATATAATATACACATCTGTGTAATGTATGTATATGTATATTATGTATGTATATATATACATATAGTTCGATATGTATAATTGATTCACTTTGTTATAAAGCAGAAACTAACACCATTGTAAAGCAATTATACTCCAATAAAGATGTTAAAAAAAAAAAAA
>RJWK010071840.1:0-10597 GCA_004363435.1 Platanista minor
TTTTTTTGCGGTACGTGGGCCTCTCACTGTTGTGGCCTCTCCCGTTGCGGAGCACAGGCTCCGGACGCGCAGGCCCAGCGGCCATGGCTCACGGGCCCAGCCGCTCCGCGGCATGTGGGATCTTCCCAGACCGGGGCACGAACCCGTGTACCCTGCATCGGCAGGCGGACTCTCAACCACTGCGCCACCAGGGAAGCCCCTACTTTTACTTCATTCTTAACGAGTCAGAGTAAATTTGAGAGGTCAGAATAATGACAAAACCAAAGAACAGTGTCATTCTAGAGGTATCTACATTTAATCCCAAAATTCCAAGACAAATATTCTTGTCAAATAATATTAAGTAATATTATAGAGCAGCTTTGGATACGTGAAAGTTTGCCCTTGCAATTGACAGCCAATTTGTGTCAATATTAGCTTCCTTATAATCAGTAAGAGTGCTTATCGTGAGATTATATTTATCTTCATGCATGCTAAATCCACCTCTCTCCTGGAGACTATTCTAAGAAAGGAGAAAGATTCACCAGTGTAGTAAGTACATTTGAATCATAGAGCTAGAGTCAATATAGCCTTAAAAAATTATCATATTTGAGAAGATTAATGAAATAGCTATCGATTTCAAGTGTATTATGCTTGGCCCCCTATACACACACACAGCCATCCGGAGTGTCCTGTGGACAAATACTAATCTAAAACTAGCTAACTTATAAAATTTCAGAGATAGAGGAGAACTTAGTGATAATTTTGTACAAACTGTTCATTTTGAAAGATGCTAAACTGAAACCCTATGAAAAATGAGGCTCAAAGAAATCAGAAAACTTCTTGCTAGTCATAGTCTGTGGCAAAGCCATGGCTAAAAACCAGTGTCATCTTTTCCTGAATACATCCTTAACTTTCAGTTTGGTTTTTGAGATAGTGGAAAATCATAAAACACTATTTGTATAGATTACTCAGCCACCAGTACAAATGAGTCATCACTCAAACTTGCTCACTGGGTCTGTATAGTTAAAAAATGGAGTAATCAGGTCTTATCTAAGATTAACATGATAATCTCACGTGTGTGAGATCAAGTGAGCACTTCAATTCATGTTTCAAGAATGGGAAAAAAGAAAAAGGGCAAAATACGATGCTGGCTAACAATCTCACAGAAGGGTACGTTTTATTACTATTACTTTGCCATTAGCATATTTTAAAAATGCAGGTCAGAGTCCTTTCACCCTGTGGTAATTCACTTTTTCTATATCAGACACAAGACTTTAAAATTAATAATCAGGGATCAATATTTAACTCCCTAGCCTGCCCACACTGAAAGCAAATGGTGCTCTCTGAGCCCTCAGCAGTACAGAGGAGACTGAACAGTCAGAACCATTGTTTCCTTCCCTGCCGTGGGCATGGCAGCAATGGCATGGGGACAGGATGGTTGGAAAAGTGGCATGGTAGCCCCAGCCAAGTTAAAACTAAATAAAAAGCTAAGAGAAGAATACTATTTTTCAGGGCTTCCCTGGTGGCGCAGTGGTTGAGAGTCCGCCTGCCGATGCAGGGGACACAGGTTCGTGCCCCGGTCTGGGAAGATCCCACATGCTGTGGAGCGGCTGGGCCCGTGGGCCATGGCCACACTGGGCCTGTGCATCCGGAGCCTGTGCTCCGCGGCGGGAGAGGCCACAGCAGAGAGAGGCGTACCGCAGGAAAAAAAAAAAAAAAAAAAAGAATACTATTTTTCAAAAGAAAGTTATTACTTTTTGGAAGAGACTGTGCTTCTGTGTGTCCATCCATTCAGAACTTACATTCATACTCATGGCTTAACTCCAGTCCTTTGCATGTGTTTCTTTATATATAAAATCATAAAACCTATCCTTAGGGGGTTATTGTGAAGATTAAATAAAGCATAGAAAAGGATTTTAGAAATTACAAAAGCCATACAAATTTGAAACATTAATATTATGACCTAATACAGAACCTAACAATCATTTTCACCAGTTTCAGAAATTAACACAGCACATGGCAAAAAGCCTGGGCTCAATAAGCGTTTGTTAAATGAATTAGTGTACAAAGTGTTTAAGACCTCCTCCCAAGGCGCATTACCATATAACATAATGGATTACATGAGGTGGGAATTCAGAAAAATGACCACTGTGCCTTTCTGAGTCTGACCTAAACATGGTGGAGAACTACTATGAGGATTAATGAGATAAAGCTCACAAAGCAGACCAGGGCTCTGAGGAAACAGGGTCCTCTCAGCACCACCATCCCTGAATGATGAATAAAATACATCCCATGTCTTCAAGAAGCTCTAGAGGATACAAATATTCAATCACCATCCTCACTACTCATTTAATGTTCAAAAACAGAGTTTAGTGTTTTGCTTTATGTGTATAATTTCATTTAACCTCATAATAACCCTATGATATAGGTACATTATTACTCCCATTTTACAAATGAGGAAACTGAGTCTAAGAGAAAAAACTTGCCATGTGCTACTCTGCCATTAAATAGCAAAAAGACCAACCATGTAAATACTACTATTATTTTACCAATGAATAAATAATTACAACTCAGTATATTAAGCACTATTACAGAACTATATATAGAATGTATTATACAAAGTAATAGGAGAAATGATCACTGAAAGATAGCAGAAGTGCCCCAGGCAGACAAGGTAGAAGTGGGCATGCCTGGCTGGGGTTATAACATAAAGTCGAGGACACGAAATATTCAGAGAAAAGTAAGTAGTTAGGAAAGGCCAGAGTGCAGAGTTCAATGTGAAAAGCTGTGATCTGTTCTCAAAAGGTTGTTGATATTTAGTTAAGGGTTATCAGATACCATGAAAGGTAGCCCTGGCTGTTATGGATTATTCCTCCTTAAAGAGCTACCAAGGTAATTATACAAAAGAAAAGAAGTACTCTAAAAACTGTAAGACTTTTCCCCTCAAAGCAGTGCTTGAGATCACTACTGAAACACAGATCACAAACTTCATAATGGATAAACGTATATTTTTTAAAAATTGAGTTAAAGAAAGGATACAACATAGATCTCGCTCATGCACTATACACATCACTTGCGTTGTGAATAGGACATTAGTATAAGCTGTGAGCTACAGAGCTCCTTCCCTCAAGTAGTAAAATGTAATCAGGTCAAAGGGTTGTCTGTTTGCACTCCAAAGATACCTGCACAGGATATCTCAAATTTGGTCGTAGCCTAATCTACGAACCTATACAAAAAAATAACAAAAGCCACATAGGAAATCTTTTTCAGTGCAACTTGTTTATTTATTTCAAGTTTATACTGAAGAGTAGCTAAAGAATGATTTAACAGCATTAGGATCTTTACATTTGAAATGGTTAAACAACCTTAAAAACAATTGGGCTTCCCTGGTGGCGCAGTGGTTGAGAGTCCGCCTGCCGATGCAGGGGACACGGGTTCGAGCCCCGGTCCAGGAAGATGCCACATGCCGCGGAGCGTCTGGGCCCGTGAGCCATGGCCGCTGAGCCTGCGCGTCCGGAGCCTGTGCTCCGCAACGGGAAAGGCCACAACAGTGAGAGGCCCGCGTACCGCAAAGAAAAAAAAAAAAAAATACACATACACACACACAACTATTGTTGACATTTACACTTTAGAAAACAGAAGTTGTGTCTCTCCAAAGTACCCCAGAATATTCTCCTAAGCACTGGTCCAATGAATGTAAGATTTCTTTTTTTCTTCTTCTTCTTCTTTTCACTACTTTAAAACAACTTAACCTTTATTTTAGTTTATTATTTATTTATTTATTTATATTTTTTGGCTGCACCACACAGCATGCAGGATCTTAGTTCCCTGACAAGGGATGGAACCCACGTCCCGTGAAGTGGAAGTGAGGAGTCTTAACCACTGGATCGCCAGGGAATTCCAACCTTTATTTTTTTATTACAAAAGTACTCTGTGAATATTTTAATATTATAGAAGTACATAACATAGTAGATGAGAGGGCTCTGTGAAACCTCCCTAAACAGAAACAAGTCTGGGGAAAGGTGGAATCTTTAATTTTATATATTTTCCTATTGATTAGGTTTTTAAAGTATTTGATTATTTTTGTGATAAAAAGCTATTAAAAATAATTAAATAATAAAAATGCAGCCCATTCCTAATTAACAAATGCTTACAGAAGACATTTTTCTGTAGGGAAATTGGAGATTAATTACCTACATCTTGCCCAAATATTACTTACTGGAGAGATGAGTAATAATGATTGCTAAGCAAAAAGTTAAAAGGTAGGAGCCAAGAGTGGCTTCCCACACTCCCAACACTCCGTAACGAGCATAGTTTAAATGGTTGCATTTAAGTATTTTTAAGAAGCATTATTAAAAACTTCAGTTTTATTTGAGGAAAAGTCATTATCCCACCTTTTCCTCTCTTAAATTCACCTAAAGTTACTAGAACCTTAAAATTCTTTTGGGGGGATCACTAGGGAGCCATGTGTGTAAAATCTGAAAGAAGTAGGATGGAAGGAAATGCTAGATACTGAGAAGAGGAAATGGGAAGGAAAATATTATCCAATTAAAAGAAAAAGCCATGGTGTTGCATCTCACAGACAAGATGCCAGAAGCACCCCCCACCCAGAAGGATCAGTGGGCAAGAGAAGGAAGGAAAGAGGAAAGAGAAAACTGGAGGTCTTTCTCCCTGCCTTAACTAGGGGTCTGTGAAATATGAATTCTGGTAACAACCTCTTCCCTGGAATGGGACTGAGGGCAAATGAAGAGGAAGTATTTCATATTACTTCCCTTGAACTCTAAGAAAGTAAATTAGGTCATGCATATGAGGATTCTCCTTTTGCTAAAAGGTCTGACTCTGTAAATAGCCTATTAAAAATATAGCTTCAGGGAAACAAACTGTATCAATACAATGACCATACGTGAACAACGCAGCAGTAACATCACAAATAATTTCCATTTCCACTTCCATAAGTGAATTCAGCCCAACAGTCAAACTAACAATTTGAACTAAGTAGAAAGGTAATTTGATGCCAAGAAAGATGTGGTAAACTGAAGAGTAGAAAAATACTTGTTTAAGCCACAGACTATTTAATTGAGATGGATTATTGAAGGGACCAATGTTGCAAATTTCCATATGTTGCTAGAGCACTGAAAATATCTTGCTTCAGTTTAAGACAGGATGTTCTTAAATATGTTTTAGGTTTCCCAAAGCTTAAATCTGTAGTCAGTTCATTTAGGTTGTGGGCAATGTATTTAACTTGAGATCCTTCCTTTCCATTGAGCAAAATTAATAAATCATCTGTCCCTGTGAAGAATTAGTGTTTCTGAAAGAATTTTAAATCTAAGCTAGGAAAGGCCTGAGGTGCTATGTCTAAAAGGCATTGTGGCAAAGTCTGACTTCTTAGAAACTACCGTCTCAACATGTTTTCTTTTGAGGAGAAATAAAATTCCATATATGGAATAAGACCTGATGGCATGAATACAACCCAATGAATCTCGTGCCAGGTGGGAGATTTCTGGTGCTCCTAGTGACCTCCTTATGGAAGCACAAGGACCAAGCAGCAATGCTATCTACTTCTGCTTCCTCATACTCTGAGCAAAGGAGGACAGTCCTCACCATTCTCTAGCTTATAAGACAACATTAAGAGAAGGTTCTCAATAAATAACAGATTCCTATTGCAAAAGAAGAAAAAGAGGAAGAAGAAGCCGGGGGGGGGGGGGGGGGGGGGGGGCGGGGAGGTGGAGGGAAGGGTTTGAGGAACTGTTTTAAATGCAAAATGCAAAAATCCAAAGTTTAACATTTTTAGAAATTCCAATAGTGCATCAAATTCACAACCTACATTTAGTATGAATAGTAACTATCACACTATCTTCTACTATAAACTCTTTAAAGGTAGGAATTTTTGTTTGTTCAAAATAATTCCAACTAACCAGGGAGGCGTGAGGACTTACTCCTGCCATCTTCATAAGCCTTAGGTGAAAACTGAGAAGGATAAGAATAAGAAAGCCTCTAAGCCAGAAGAGAGGAAGGAGACAGGGCCAGCGGCTACACACACTTAAACAAATAAGTAACTGCAAAGAAATTTGCCTAGGTCATGGTTGAATTTGATATGCTGGTAAGGGATCACAGAAAGGCTGGGAACAAAAAGATGTAGCTAAACATTATAGATATTCAGGTAATAGCCGAAATTATAGGAGCAGATGACCTAAACACTGGGGTGTGTATGAGGGAGATGAATTTATCAGCTCCTAATGCTTTGCTGACCTGCTCCTAAACTAGCTAGCACCAGTTTCTCCAGACAAGCAGAATGAGATCCTAAAATGACCCAGGTATGAAGCATAGAAGGGAAGGAAGAGTAACATTGTTTGAACACCTATTATGTGCTGGTTACTTTATATATTTTATGTAACCTTCACAATCATTTGACTGAAAAAGAAACTGAGGCTTAAAGAGTGTAAATTATTTTCCCCACATCATGCACAACTCTAGGTCTGCTTGTTTCCAAAACCAATGCTATTTCTACAATACAACGCAATTATCCGCATAGATTCCGTCGGGTGTATTCTGCTCAACAGTACTTTTTCTTGCCCTGGAAGAGAGGCAATGCTGGATTTCTGATCATCTTACTTTGTTGACCCACAGATTTCTGGACCTTTTACTTTCTACTGGACCATAATAAGCCACTGATCCCTAGCTCTTGCCTTGATGATAGCCCCCAGGCTGTGCCTATACTGGCTCATGACAGCTGTACAGCTTACTCCTACTTCTGAGGAGACACTGCTGGGACAGAATCATGAAAAGGCATGCATAAACAGCCAGCAAAGTTAAAGACATGTAAAAGCAGAATTCTATGGGGGTCAAGACTTCTAACTCTACCAATCTCATTAGTGGAAGGGATAAGGAAAGAGGTCACAATAGTGGATATTTCAGAAATAATTTAAATCTATGGGATTTTTTTGTTATTTTGTAGCAGCAGCTTTATCTCCAATTACATTGTGCTCAAACAAATATTAAAATTCATCTTCCTTCTCACAGTAAACGCTGCAGATTATCGCAATTCACTCTCCACCCAGAACCAGAGAGGGAAAGAGAAACCTGACCTGAGATGAAATATTTTAGAAAAATAAATAGCAAAATTGATCAATCACACATGAATAATTACGAGTTGATTGCTCAAAGAAAATGTTTTAAGATAAACTCAAGATTATTACCCTCCAAATAAGAAACCTAAAATAACTGTTCAAACTTTTTCCTGAAAATCTGAGAATAATTTCAGGTTGGTATTTTTTTTTTTTTTGGTAGTGTTCTTGTGGACAATAAACACAATCTAACAGGATTAACATTCCTTCCAGCTGTAATCTGTACCCTAACCTGGTTAATACCCAATGATTCAGCAACTGTTCCCCACCCCCAAATTAAAAATACATTCCTGGGCTTCCCTGGTGGCGCAGTGGTTGAGAGTCCGCCTGCCGATGCAGGGGACACAGGTTCGTGCCCCGGACTGGTCTGGGAAGATCCCACATGCCGCAGAGCGGCTGGGCCCGTGAGCCATGGCCACTGAGCCTGCGCGTCCAGAGCCTGTGCTCCGCAACGGGAGAGGCCACAACAGTGAGAGGCTTGCGTACTGCAAAAAAAAAAAAAAAAAAAAAAAAAATACATCCCTTTCATAAAGAATTTCAGATTTCTTCAAATAGATAAAATGAATACCTTACTAAGCAGTATTAAAGGATTTTATGTCCTTGCCTCCTTAATCCTTTCTATTTGGCCACTGCCTCCACTCCCCACCCCCACCCTGGCCCGCATTCAGTACATCAACATCACAAAAATAAGTTAGCCTGCTGCTTTAAGTACAGATCTGCATTTAAGAAAGTCTTACAAGTTATAAAGACTGCTACTTTTGGTCCAGTGCATTTTCTCCCATTTATTAGTGTTAATGAGTGGTCCTTCCAGTTCTGTGACATTAATAACATCACAATGCTAATACTGTACAAGATGCTTAAGTAAAAGGTAAGGCATCAAAAAAAAAAATGGTAAGGCATCAAAATCCTTTAACTAATCATACATTCACATGTAATACTTCATTATGTCAATGGCAACTTTTAGGCCAGGATGCTGTTTTCCTGAATGGAAATTATGGCTTTCCTGAATATTCTGCTTTAAAATCAGGCCTTGGAGGCCCTTAAGGTGTAATGGGGGGCAATTACAAAAAACCAGACAGAGATGACTCAGTTTGTCTCAGATTCCAATGACACACCACTGAAGATTGAACATATGTAAATAAATAGGCAGCAGTAGTGTTTAGTAAAGGGTTTGGTAAAAGTTACAGTCTCCTGCCATTACCCCTCAAAGAGAAATAATGAGAATCTTTAAGGTGGAAGAAACTTACCAGTCAGGCGAGGGCTAACATAGAGCAAAGAAAAGTAGTCAATATACAAAAAATTATCTCAAGATGAATCGATTGTAGGTCTAAACTTGAAACACAACCATAAAGCCTTTGGAAGAAAACATGGAGCTTTGTGCCCTTGAAGTAGGCAAAGATTTCCTGGACAGGAAACACAATACTACCATGAAAGAAAAAATTTCAGCTCATCTAAATCCACCTTTAAGAAATTGAGTAGACAAACTACAGGATGAAAAAAATAGCCACAAAACACACATCTAACAACAGACCTGTGTCCAGAATATACAGAGTTCTACAAACCAACAACAAAGAGATAAACAACCCAATAAAAATGTAGGTAAAAAGACTTGAACAGACACTTCTGATTCCATTCCAATAAATTTCAAGAACAGACAAAACTAATTTATGGTGAAAGAAATTTTAAAATGGTTACCTAGGGTAGAGGTGGGGAGAGGAACTGACTGGAAATGGCCATGAGGGAACCTTCAGGAGGTGATGGAAATGTTCTATAGCTTATGTAGTGGTTACACAGGTGTATACAATGTCAAAATTCATTGAAATGAACACCTAAGAACACATTATTGAATGTTAATTATACTTCAAGTTTTTTAAATGTTAGAGTCAGAATCAATCAAAGTGATAGTTAAGTGATCCAGCATAAAGAAAAACTGGACAACTTTTAAATTTTATCTGAATTTTTAAAATTGAGAAATATTTAAAATACGCTAAAAATATAGAGTACAATACAATGAACATTCATGTAACTTAACTTTATCAAACTCAAAATTGTCCTTTTATTTCCTAACAAAAAGCCCCCATGAACCTCTCTCCCAGACTCCATTCATCTTCCTTGTGCCCTAGCATTAATCACATCCTGAATTTGGTGTACAAAAATTTGTTATTTTTCTTGCATTTTTAGGTCACCTATATATATATATATATATTTTTTTTTTTTTTTTTGTGGTACGTGGGCCTCTCACTGTTGTGGCCTCTCACGTTGCGGAGCACAGGTTCCAGACGCATAGGCTCAGCAGCCATGGCTCACGGGCCCAGCCGCTCTGTGGCATGTGAGATCTTCCCGGACCAGGGCAAAAACCCATGTCCCCTGCATTGGCAGGAGGACTCTCAATCACTGCGCCACCAGGGAAGCCCTTAAACGACCTTTTTATACTTGAGGTTTGATGCTCTTCTTTTTATACTTGAGTTTTGATGCTCTTCTTTCATTTAACAGACATACATAATACCAGTGATGTGACTGGCACTTTGTTAGGTACCAAGAACACAGTCTAGAAGAGCAGAATGGCTGACATAAAGATAATTTCATGCCAATGTGAATATACTAATAGAGAATATATTAAATTTTTTTGCATAAGAAAAATTCCCAACCTTGTCAAAATATTCCCAACTTTTTTTTTTTTTTGCGGTATGCGGGCCTCTCACTGTTGTGGCCTCTCGCGTTGCGGAGCGCAGGCTCCGGACGCGCAGGCTCAGCGGCCATGGCTCCAGCCGCTCCGCGGCATGTGGGATCTTCCCGGACCGGGGCACGAACCCGTGTCCCCTGCATCGGCAGGCGGACTCTCAACCACTGCGCCACCAGGGAAGCCCTCCCAACATCTAAATTCGCAAATCACTGTGAATAAATTTGCTTGACAACAATGGCCAACACAAATAAATGTAATACACGTGTAAATAATTTTCCCCTGTCTCTAAAAGGGCACACTAAAAAGGGCAGAGAGGAAGGCTTTATTTGGCATCTAAGTCCCAGGCTTTGGCTTTTCTTTGCAATATTCATTAAGACAGTCTTGCCCCTCATGCAGCTCAATATCAAAAAAACAAACAACCCAATCCAAAAATTGGCAGAAGATCTAAATAGGCATTTATCCAAAGAATATATACAGATTGCCAACGAACACATGAAAGGATGCTCAACATCATTAATCCTTAGAGAAATGCAAATCAAAACTACAATGAGGTATCATCTCACACCGGTCAGAATGGCCATCATCAAAAGATCTACAAGGGCTTCCCTGGTGGCGCAGTGGTTGGGAGTCCGCCTGCTGATGCGGGGGACGCGGGTTCGTGCCCCGGTCCGGGAGGATCCCACGTGCTGCGGAGCGGCTGGGCCCGTGAGCCGTGGCCGCTGAGCCTGCGCGTCCGGAGCCTGTGCTCCGCGGCGGGAGAGGCCACAGCAGTGAGAGGCCCGCATACCGGAAAAAAAAAAAAAAAAAAAAA
>RJWK010071841.1:0-10601 GCA_004363435.1 Platanista minor
AGAGAAAGGCAAATATCATAAGATATTTATATGTGGCATCTAAAAAAGTGATACAAATGAATTTATTTATAAACAGAAATAGACTCACAGACAGAAAAAACAAACTAATGGTTACCAAATGGGAAGGGGGGGCAGATGAATTGGGAATTTGGGATTAACAGATACACACTACTATATATAAAATAGATAAACAACAAGGACCTACTGTATAGCACAGGGAAGTATACTCAATGTCTTGTAATAACCTAAAATGGAAAGGAATCTAAAAAATAATATTTATATAGATATATATGTATGTGCATATGTACGTATATATATGACTGATCAGTTTTCTGTACACCCAAAACATTGTAAATCAACTATACCTCAATTAAAAAACATGCACCTCCTTTATGAAGTCTTGCCTGACCTCCTCTCTCTCACATCATAAAATTGACCACACCTTTCCTAGCCCCAGTGTTCACCATGCATTGTTCTTTCACAGATTGTGTAACACCAGTCAGTTTAAACAGAGACACAGTAATCTCTAGCATAGGATGATGAGTCTCTCACAGATAACAACTATCTTAGTTTGCCTTCATATTCCCAGCACTTAGCCCAGTTCAATCAATGAATAAATGATGAACAAATGTACCAATAATAAAAGGGAGAAATATCCCCTCTTATACTGGTGAATTATTACTACTCTTACTGCATTAATTTAGTAGATACCATCTTTTAGTCCAATTCTGAGTGCTCTTTATATAACAGTCCATTTATACCTGAAAACAATGCCATGTTCATGATGTTGTTATTTCCTTCAGCACTAGGGAAAACTGAGAGTTGGAGAGATGAAGTAAGTTGTCCGCTTTTATGCAGCTACTTCAAGAGAGACCTGTAATTTGAACTCAGATACTTCTAACTCCAAAGGCTGTGCTCTTCAAAAATATGTTTATTTCCTGTACTCTTTATTTATTAAAGCACTTGTCCCATGTAATATAGCCCTCATATTTAAGTCATTATATAATTCAGCTTTTCTGTCTTAGAAAATCGGCTGAGGCTCAATGGGACTAAAATATAGTAAATGTGTCTCCTTCTTGTGTCAAATTAGAAATCACCTCTCCGATCTAATTACTAACTACTTTCCCAGGATCCAAGTTTGCACGTTTTTTTCTTTGACTCTGTACATAGTCATGGAATCTTAGCACATAAGGAAAGGGGAGAAAAGCCAGCATCCTCCTTAACAGGCCCATTCAGATTCTCCCCAGCAGACAGCATCTGGGCATACTCAGAGGCCTCTGAATTCTCAGTAGTTTCACAGATTCCCTGCTCCCCCTGCTTCCTTCCCTACATTCTGTATTCTCTCTCTCTCTCTCTGGAGCAGGTACAGCAGACGGAAAATAGCTGAAAAGGCCTGTTTAATATTAATTTTGGATACATAATAGCTGACTTTCAGAAAATCTACAGTTTATTTGTGGTTGAATAAGAGATATAGAAAGAAGAGAGAAGGAAAGATACAGAGGGAGTCCAGGCTCTCTCCACCATGAGAATTCAAATTTGTAATTGACATGACCTCTTTAGCTAGTTTCTCATGAAATCTTTCACTAAGACATTAGATTTGAATTTGATATTTGGTAATAAATCTCTTTTTTAATACTGAATTGGTTAAGTAGTGTATTTAAGGAAGCTTCTCAAAGGACAAATCACCTACAATTCTCTTAATGTTTATGAGATACTAATAAGGCATAAATTTGCAATTATGGCTGTATTTTATATGAATTTAAATACAAGACTAATATTTATACATAGTGAGAGCAATTCTTCCTTTCGAATGGTAATTCATTTTTTTCACCGAACAGCTGAGCCTCTGTAGCACCCTACCTCATTTGTCAGATTTAACAACCCAGAGTAAATAGCTCTCTGAAAGGTAACTACAGGTCCATCTTGTTGATCCCAATTTGTCAAACGTTGCAATGAAGAAAGTGCCAACCCTTCAAGAAGGGTGTGAGGAGAGTTGTAATTTACCCGAAGCTCTAGACCAAAACTCAGAAATAGATTTTCTATCTTGCATCTATATAGTTTCTCTTGACAGAAGAGTACGATTTGTTACATTATTTGTCACAATTGAACTTTCCAAGTCTTCCGCCTGTCTAATATTATCTTTCAATGAGGATACATTGAGAGGAATATTTTTAAACTGTGCCTTTTTTCTAAGGCATCAAAGGCACAGAAAGAGTAAAATATATTACACTAAACCATAAACTTAGTTTATAGTAAAGACAAGATTAGTGTTCGTAAATGATTGGCAACTCACTTTGCTTTATACCAAATAATGGAAACAAGAATGGTTGAAGATACAGTGGTCAGAGATAATGTCTACATAATGCCAAATAATAGCTAGCTAGATAACACCTTTAAAACTTAGTCAAGAGTTGGATGTTTTTATATGTTTGCAAATAAGAAACAACTCTTACTAAGCTGATTTGACTCGTTTATTTTCTAATTTCAGTTATCTGAAATTAAGGTCTTTCTTTGTTTACTAGCTATTACTTCCTGCTAATAAGAAAATGTGCCTTACTAAGTGTATATGAATTCTATCTGTCATTCAAAGTCTCCCAGTAGTGACCAGTTATTGCGTCTCTGATACCCTCATATATTTCCCCAGCAAAGCCAAGGAAATCACTTAAGGTTCAGTAGATTATTTTTCACAACAGAACTATAAACAGAATATAGCATTGGTAAGTTTCTATAGACAACAAGCCAAGCTCGCCTTTATTATATAGACTTGCTATTATACACATGTTGAGAGGATCAGGATTGAAAGTAGGGCAATATTGAACAGAGAAACTAATATTTATCTTAAGTTGGACATAATACTGTTTGTAAAGTACAGAAACTGCAGCTGAATTAATAGGAAGTAAAATTGCTATTTAGGGATCTACTTCATGTATATATATATATATATATATATATATATATAATGAGTACTGTTCATATATGTGTATGAACTTTGTATATATATATCATGGGTACAGTTAGATTCTGTATCACCACCAACCCTTTCTCAGTAGAGTTTATAAAATCCCAGGGGCTCAAGGACTGTTTTCTTCACTCAATCTTTTACTAAAAAATTTAAAGGCATTTCATGGACCAGGCACAAAAGACAATGGGGATCATAAAAATGGAGACAGCAAAATTCATATAGAAAAGGCACAGATATAATCTAGTAGAAGAAAGAAAGTAGGGCCACAATACAAGGCAAAAACAGGAAAAAAAAGAACAATTAAAGTGCTGTAGATATTTAGGTGAGGGAGAGGACTTCTGTTGGATGATAGTGGTGGATTAAAAATAGAACATGAAAACAATAGAGTTTTAAAACAATTGATGTGATGAATATGAAAAAGTAATTGAATTAAATACTTGTTTAAAAATTATCAGAGCACATTTAAAATCAGAACAGCTTGAATTTATAATTAGTAAACTTATGACTAACTAAAAAATTATTTCAGAAGCCTAGGACTATAGTTAATAGTACTATATTGTATACTTGAAATTTGGTAGAGTAGATCGCAGATGTTCTCACCACAACAAAAAATGGTATCTTAGAAACTATGTGAGGGGAAGGATATGTTAAGTAACTAGATTGTGATAATTATTTCACAATGTAAACATTTTGCATCAAAACATCACATTGTACACCTTAAAGATACACAATTTTTATTTGTCAGTTATTCCTCAGTAAAGCCAGGAAAAAATTAAAAGTCCAGGAAGGGAAACGGGAACGAGCAGAAATTGTTGGTGATTCAGAGGTGGGAACTGACAGAGCAGGAATGGAGGTAAGTCAAGGAAAAAAATTCTTGGGTGATGTCAGGTGATTGTTGAGCTGAATAGATGTGAGGTGCCTGGGTTGGAGAACATGTGAGCCTAGAAGAGATGTGGGAAAAAATAGAATAAGCAAAGGTTTGTGATTATATGAAGATGAAGAACAGGTTCTGTGATAGTGACAACAGGGGGAAGAAGTGGAAGATTAAAAAGTTATCATTATAAGGGTAGGCTTCTCCTCACATTTCCCAGGAATAGAGGTAACTCATGTCACAGAAGGAAAACTTGTAGAAGGAATACTTTTTATTCTTCTCTCAAAGGAAGAACAGCAACTTATTTCATGGTAAGATCAGGAAAATAGCCTTTTGGCACAGCTCCTTCCACAGGGCTCTTGAGAAATGAGAATTCTTTTTTCATTTGGAAGGACTTCATTTCTGGGAGGGAAGGTTTTCATTCATGAGGGAAAGCAGTAGGAATCCCATTATGCCTAAGCCTATGCTACATTCTCCTTTGGCACCAACAATAATAAATCTTCACCTGTCTGATACCTTTATAAATCTCTCACCTGATTCTGAACTTTGTTGGAAAAACAGGGTGTAATTATTACCTCCCTAAATACCAAGAGCCATGGTGAAAAAAGTTTTGAGGTGGAGAAATTGTGTGAGCAGTGTTGATATTCAGTGGATGGTCAGTGAGTAGATGACCTGAGATAGAGAGGAGGGTCATTGAGTAGGAGGAAGTCAAGACTCTCTGAACTAATTAATATGTAAAAAAATTATTAACATGATGCTAAAGTCCCAGAGGAAGATTTCAGGAAATAGGCAGAGAAAGAAATATGGGAGTGTATTTAGATGATGGACAGAAAAGAACAAATAAAGTGCTGGTGAGGGTGTGTGTGAAATAATGAGAAATACATTTGTGGTGAGAATATAATCTGATACAATAAGATTTGGTATTACTTGGCAAAATTAAAGGTGTGCATATCCTATGAACCTGTAGTTCTACTTCGAGGTATCTATCCTCAAGAAATGCCTGCACATTGAAGCAAAATACATATTCCAGTACATTCAAAGAAGTTTTCTTAGTAAAAGTAAAAAAAAAAAAATTGCCAAACGCTGCACTACTAAATTGTAATACTATGGAATATTATACAGCATAACAATGAACAAACCTCAACTGTACTTAACAGAATAGTTTTGAACTAAAGAAGCAAGACATAATATTGAGTATAATTTCATTTAAAAAGTTAAAAACAGGCAAAATAAATCTATATTATTTATCAATCACCCTTGATGTTTGCTTTTTTCCATTACCACTTCTGGGGTTCTCAATATTGTTTAAGAAGGTCACAAATCTATAGATTATAAATTCAGGCTGTCATCTTATTTTTTATTTTATTTTATTTTATTTTTTAATTTTTTGCAGTACGCGGACCTCTCACTGTTGTGGCCTCTCCCGTTGCGGAGCACAGGCTCTGGACGCGCAGGCTCATTGGCCACGGCTCACGGGCCTAGCTGCTTCACGGCATGTGGGATCTTCCCGGACCGGGGCACGAACCCACATCCCCTGCAACGGCAGGCGGACTCTCAACCACTGCGCCACCAGGGAAGCCCCAGGCTGTCATTTTAATGTGCTCTCATCATTGTTTAACGTATTATCATGAAAACTATAGTTTATGTAAAAAAATTATCTGAGATAAAGAGAATCATTTTGTAATGGTAGAAGAATACTGAAACAAAACAAAGGAGATGAGAGTTACACTATTGAAGCAATTTAGTCATTTATCTCTAAAATTGTTAAGTGATTTTCCCAAGATTACACAGCTGAAATGGACAGAGCTAAAATTTAATCCAGGCAGCTTTGCTCTTGATCAACGGTTCTCAAACTTTAGTGTGTGCAGCAGAATCACTTGGAGGTCTTGTTCAAACTCAGAATGCTGCGTTCATCCCCAGAGTTTCTGATTCAGTGGGTCTGACATAGGGCCTGAGATTTTTTTTTTTTTTTTTTTTCGGTACGCGGGCCTCTCACTGTTGTGGCCTCTCCACTTGCGGAGAACAGGCTCCGAACGCACAGGCTCAGCGGCCATGGCTCACGGACCCAGCTGCTCTGCGGCATGTGGGATCTTCCCGGACCGGGGCACGAACCCATGTCCCCTGCATCGGCAGGCGGACTCTCAACCACTGTGCCACCAGGGAAGCCCGGGACTGAGATTTTGAACTCCTAACAGGTTTCCAGGTAATGCTGATTCTGCTAACCTGGAGACCACACTTCAAAGAGAACAATGATTTAGATAAAGAGAATCATAAAAGTTATTTTACAGGACATACACACACACATATATTTAAAAGATTAATGACTTTAAACAGGCAAAATACTTAACACAGTGATAGGTACATAATATTTATTGGATAAATGTCACTTTTTATTATTATTACTGTCCTCTAGAAGCAACTTTCAGTGAGTGTTGAGTTCACTTTGAATGGTCAGGTGGAAAGTCCCCCATGGTATTCCACCCTCTTCCCTTTTCCTAATGCATCTTCGTAGGGTCTTCATCTTTTTGATGAAGGTGGGCTGGTTCCTTTTCCCCTGGATCTTCTCATTCTTCAGAATGGAGAATCTAGGAGATCCACAAACTGCTCTCTTGCTACTAGAGATTGCCTTCCATGGAATATCTTTGACATGTTGCTGTTAAACAGCAACCTCCCAGCAAGGCTGAGGATGAGAAGAGCTAAAGGATTGAAAGGGTCAGAGCCCCATCCTGCTGCATTAAAATTAGCATCTGATCAAGCCATGGCCTCGCTAAAAATCCTTCAATGGCTGCGGATTACTCCCAGGAGAAAGACTTATTTTTCATGTAACTTGCCTTTACCAAAATTTTTAGCCTCATTACACACCCCTTTCCTGCTTCCCAGCCTTCCTTGGATCCCTCTGATTCTAGGGGTCCCTCCTGCTTCAGGACCTTTGCTCACATTGTTCCCTCTGGCATGACCACTCTTTCAACCCATGGCTACTTTTTTCTCCTACTCATCCTTCCACTATAAGGTCAACCATTATTTCCTTAGGAAAGCCTTCTATCACACCCTAGATTAGTTCAATTCACTTTTCTTTATGCTCTTGAAGCACCTTTATCTTTTATTTCAGAGCATTTATCATGATTTGTAATCATGTATTTATATGTGTGATGATTTGATTACTATATAGTTCTTTTACTACCAACACTATTTAATAGAATTTTCTGTGATAATGGAATTGTTTTGTAATATAAAACACTTAAGAATGTGAATAATGTGACTTAAGAACTGAATTTTAAGTTTTATTTAATTTTAATATCTACATGTGACTAATGGCTACCATACAGGCAGCAGAGTGATTGACTGTAAGTTCCATAAGGAAAGGAACACTGACAATGCAGTCCATTTCTGCATTACCAGCTTCTATCACATGTCTGGCAAATAATATGATCTCTGTAAATATTTGTAAAGTGAATGATCCTTCCAATGTCCATATATTTTAATACTCTAAAAGGGTTGGGAGCCTTTTTTTTTCTTTTTCCATCAGTTATTCTTTCTGGGTTTTTTTTTTTTTTTCCTATAGGAAATCAAATAAAACATTTGCAACACTAAGAAATGATTTTTGTGCCAAGTTCTGAATTGCGTAAACCTTGTAAAAGAGAAGTGTGGCCAATATATAAATAACATCTACTGCTCCAGTCCACTGAGAATACATTTTAAAATTCTCTACAATTAAACAAAGTTTTTTTTTGTTTTTTTTTTTTGCAGTACACGGGCCTCTCACTGTTGTGGCCTTTTCCGTTGCGGAGCATGGGCTCCGGACGCGCAGGCTCAGTGGCCATGGCTCACGGGCCCAGCCGCTCCGTGGCATGTGGGATCTTCCCGGACCGGGGCACGAACCCGTGTCCCCTGCATCGGCAGGCGGACTCTCAACCACTGAGCCACCAGGGAAGCCCCAAAGTTTTTTTTTGAAATTATTTTTTCTCTTGAATTAGACTTTTCCTTTAAGAGGTTCTTATTTCTCAGTTCTTCAGATAGAACATTTTATAATTTATAACATCATTTGAAAATCTTAAATTATTTCTTCTTTTTGAATAAATAATTAATTTGGGACACACAAAGAATGTGAAAGTAGAAAAATTGTCATATATGATTATAATTTGTAAGTAAGAAGTTCTTTACTTTCTAGATATTGTACTATGTGTTTACATTTCCAAAAGTTATCTAAAAGCATTCAATGATAAGGAGATTACTTGGATTAAAAATGCTCAGTCTCAATTTTTTTTTTTTTTTTTTTCAGTACGCGGGCCTCTCACCATTGTGGCCTCTCCCATTTCAGAGCACAGGCTCCAGACGTGTAGGCTCAGCAGCCATGGCTCACAGGCCGAGCCGCTCTGCGACATGTGGGATCTTCCCAGACCGGGGCATGAACCCGTGTTCCCTGCATTGGCAGGTGGACTCTCAACCACTGCGCCACCAGGGAAGCCCTGCTCAGTCTCAATTTTTGAAACCTAATTGTTACTAAGTGGATGGGCGAACCTTGAGGTAACAATCAATCCAAAGATGTCTGAACTAACCCCTGAGTCACATTCCGACTATTGTGTGAATTTGTCCATTAGTACTACTGCCTGTCAGGAATATACAGAAAAAGCAAATGCCTTTCCCCCTAAAAGGAAGATTACCTAATAAACTCACTGTTCTTAACTTCCTTGAAGACCCTGAGGTTCAGGAGGCCACCACTTACTGTGGTGGCAGAGGTTTGTCTTGGCAGGACTTCTAAAGAAACACTCATCTTCTTGCTTATGACTGTAACTGTTTCCTGAGTTTGAGATTGGGGTCAGAGGGATTCTGCTGCAGACTGTTTATTAGGGAGGTAGGACTGTGTGCGACTACTTATTATATTTCTGGCTCTGTTCTGTCTATTTAAAGGTCATCTTCCTTAGCTTCCTGAAGGAAGTAAGCCAGAAAAAAAAAATGATCTTAAATTCTCAAAAATATCTTATTTTTTTTCATTTTCTTTGAACCTCTAAAAAAGTGCCTTTCTGTACCAGTGTGTCTTTTACTCATATACCTAGAATTTGTTTTCAGAATATGGACCATAGGAAGGTTACCACCATGAAGATTAAATATTACAAAATAAGATTAATGTGAAAGGTTAAACTTTAAGATCAAGATATAACAGATCAATCAAAGATGTGTAGAGTCAAATTGAACAGACAGATTTGTTCTAAGTTAGGCAAGAATGGATTATCCTCAATTAAATGGTCATTTTAAATATAAAATGTAATGTACCAGTCAGAAGAGAATCCATGACGACTGAGAAAAAGGAGAACTATAGAAGCAAATGTTGGCAGTGCCCATCCCAGGGAGCTGAACTCTACCATTTCCTTGGCTCAGCATCCCTATAGGAGGGGAGAACTTGCTCACCAAAACCATCAGGTGTTTAAAATGGTTTCATATTCAACTTGCCTCCAGGGGAGAATGTATAGATAGCCTGGTATGGCTATTTGGCTCTCTTGACAGCTACTTTCCTAACAAGTAATAAATGACTTGGCCCACTGTCTGTGCCAACAACATCAGGTTTCTGAGCTGCAATCTTGACAGTCAGTTCTGAAACAAGTATATTTCCCTAGTCGATAGGGTTGCCAGATTCAGTAGATAAAATACAGAGTGCCTATTAAATTTGAATTTCAGATAAATAACAAATAATTTGGAGCATGTTCATATGAAAAAATGATTCATTGTTTATCTAAACTTCAAACTAAACTGGGCATCCTGTATTCTGTCTGGTAACCCAACCTGGGAGGGATCTGTATGGGACCTAATGAAACTTAAAAACTTTTGCACAGCAAAGGAAACCATAAGCAAGACCAAAAGACAAACCTCAGAATGGGAGAAAATATTTGCAAATGAAGCAACTGACAAAGGATTAATCTCCAAAATTTACAAGCAGCTCATGCAGCTCATATCAAAGAAACAAACAACCCAAACCAAAAATGGGCAGAAGACCTAAATAGACATTTCTCCAAAGAAGATATACAGATTGCCAACAAACACATGAAAGAATGCTCAACATCATTAATCATTAGAGAAACGCAAATCAAAACTACAGTGAGGGGGCTTCCCTGGTGGCGCAGTGGTTGAGAGTACGCCTGCCGATGCAGGGGACACGGGTTCGTGCCCAGGTCTGGGAGGATCCCACATGCCGCGGAGCGGCTGGGCCCGTGAGCCATGGCTGCTGCGCCTGCGCATCCAGAGCCTGTGCTCCACAACGGGAGAGGCCACAACAGTGAGAGGCCCGCGTACCACAAAAAAAAAAAAAAAAAAAAAAAAAAAACAAAACTACAATGAGATATCATCTCACACCAGTCAGAATGGCCATCATCAAAAAATCTAGAAACAATAAATGCTGGAGAGGGTGTGGAGAAAAGGGAACACTCTTGCACTGCTGGTGGGAATGTGAATTGGTACAGCCACTATGGAGAACATTATGGTAGTTCCTTAAAAACCTACAAATAGAACTACCATATGACCCAGCAATCCCACTCCTGGGCATATACCCTGAGAAAACCATAATTCAAAAAGAGTCATGTACTGGGATTCCCTGGTGGCGCAGTGGTTGAGAGTCTGCCTGCCGATGCAGGGGACACGGGTTCGTACCCCAGTCCGAGAAGGTCCCACATGCCGTGGAGCAGCTGGGCCCATGAGACATGGCCACTGAGTCTGCGCGTCCGGAGCCTGTGCTCAGCAATGGGAGAGGCCACAACAGTGAGAGACCCGCGTACCGCA
>RJWK010071842.1:0-10596 GCA_004363435.1 Platanista minor
TCTTCTGACAGGGGTTAGCCATTCCCCCCCCCCCCACCCCCAACACATAGCACGCGTGTTTGTTTGCGTGTGTGTGCGTGTCCACACACACACACGCACACCCCCCAGTGAAAAGGCATGGGGAGGCGAGGCTTATGGGAAGCGGTAAGGAAGGTGTTCTCAGCTATCCCACCTCCCCTCGTGGACTACATAATAGGAGAAAACGCACTTTAAATTGGACTTAAAAGACCATTTCCTGCGTTTTTCTGTCCCACATGTGAGTGTGAGCATCTGAGCTAGAGCCACACCTTCCCCCTCCTCTCTCCAGCCCCCCAGGGCAGGTCGAGCCCAGGTATGTTATTATTACTACTGCTGTAATTATTTCGAGGTGAATGCAAGGATTCCCCCATTGAAGTCCATGGGAGATCTGGATTTCCATGGGTGATCAAAGTGCAGACACAAGGTGTGAAAAATGGGAGGTCAATTTGGGGTTAATCCTCCCTGGAAATGTGTTTCTACATTTGAAATCAACCTAATCTAAATAACGATTAGAAAAGGCAGTCACTCTTGGAGACTGAGTTGCATCTCCCTCATCCCTAAGGCTGCTCTCTCTTCTGTGGAGTCTCCCTCCCCCCTGCCTCCCCCCACTGCCAGACTGGCTCAGGCCATTAATCTCTTACCTCTGCTATGTGGATTTGAAATCCTTTTTAAAAGAGATTAGCACAGAGAAAGATTATTGAAACTAATTCAGCTCCCCCACTCCTTCCAGGAAGATGAGAACCAGGCGCTTAGCCTCTGTCTATTTCAGCGTGACGTGATTGTGCAGAGTGCTGGCTTTGACATCGTTCTCAGTCAGCTGCATGTACTGAGAGCAAATGCGAGTCACTCACAGATACCAGGGTAGCAGCTGGCTCCGCACTCAGCTTTCGGAAACAACTCCCTTCCTTCCAAATGCCGGGCAAACAATTCACGGACTCTTGGGATGAGCTGTGCATGGGACAGAAATTAAGTAGAAACCCGGGGAAGGGGTAGCCTGAAACGTAGTCTATTGAGAGGAGGGTGAAAGGGAGTGTGGGACTCACGTAAGGGCTTTGCCGGGGTGCCCGTGGTTTCAGCAATAGTTGGGAGTAATGCTGTAGAAGTTAAAAAATAAAGGGGTTTTACAAAAACAAAACAAGGATATATGTATTTTAGAATGAAAGCCAAACTCCACCTGAGTTTGGTATAGCATTCTGTTACTGCTACTCAAATTAATCTCATTTTCAATATTGATTTTAAAGGCTGAAGGGTTTGTATGTTTGGATGATTCCATGATGAAAATCTTTACTGGGGACTCAGTAAATAAAGAGGGCTGTCCCAGCCAAAGCTGACTTTCCTGTAATAGCCCCTGGAAACACCTGATGCTTAGAAGCCAGAGGAAATTAAGCTATGCTTAAAGTATTTGCAGGGAGAGCATCTAAAAGTGCAGAGGCAACTTGGATATGCAGCAACCAGACTACTCTGGAATAAGAGATGACTTCCGGTTTAATGCCTGCTTAATAAACTATGGAAGGCCCAGAAACAATGCTGTTTGCTGCTTTTTTATGCAGCAGCATTTGAACCAGTGATTCATGGTATCCTTAAAGAAAGGTAAATTTTCCACCCCGAACTAGACTGCGAGTTTTCTCCCACTGTCTCTTCTCCCCTTCTTTCGTACTGATGAATTACTGGCTGAGCTGGAGACCTGGTAGCTGGGTGTGGCCATGTGACCAAGACAGGCCAGCAGTTTACAAGTGAAGTGAGGCGTACAACTTCCTCCTTTGTGCTTCCTGGTTATGTCCTTAAAGGGCAAGGGCATGACCTTCTCTTGCCCTCTGTTCTGCAAGCTAATAGGAAGGTGTGATAGAGCAACCAGCTTGAAACATGAGACGGAAACTGTTTTGAGGTTGACAGAGCACACAAAAGAATAACCTGGATCTTTGATGATTATGTGGCTTCCATTCCGACCCTGGATTGCCTTCCTGGACTTTTATGTGAAAGAGAAATAACCTACCAGCTTTTTAAAGACAGAGTTGTTTTGATCTCTCTCTTACAGGAGCCAAACCCCTGTCCTAACCTGTATATTCACATCTTAGGCTTACAATGGATGCGAACTGCGGTTATTTGGCTCAAGAGAAGCCTGTGTCCTTTCTTTTTTAAATTAATTATTTTATTTATTTATTGATAATTTTAATTTAATTTTTGGCTGTGTTGGGTCTTTGTTGCTGCGTTCAGGCTTTCTCTAGTTGGGTCGAGTGAGGGCTACTCTTCGTTGTGGTGTGAGGGCTTCTCATCGCGGTGGCTTCTCGTTGCGGACGGAGCACAGACTCTAGGCATGTGGGCTTCGGTAGTTGCAGCAGTGGGCTGAGTAGTTGTGGCACACGGGCTTAGTTGCTCCGCGGCATGTGGGATCTTCCCGGACCAGGGCTCAAACCCATGTCCCCTGCATTGGCAGGTAGATTCTTAACCACTGCGCCACCAGGGAAGTCCTGTGTCCTCCCTTGCTTTCCTTTTCAACACATATTCCATGTGTATTGCTATGGCAATCTCAACACAAATGGTTTTAATGTCATATTATTTCAGTGTTTTTTTGATTTGTGGCTTTCTAGGAAGCCAGGCACCCATAGAAAGCTATGTTTTTATTCTTCTATGATGAAACAGATGACCCTGTGGATTCATCTTCAGATATTTGTTGAGTGCATGTTCTAAACTAGGCTGAGTCTCAGATTTATGACAAACGGTGCATCACATGCAAAGAAAATTGCTCATTTTTAAATTTTTTATTTTAGATTGGCGTATACCTGATTAACAATGTTGTGATAGTTTTGGGTGCACAGCAAAGGGACTCAGCCATACATATACATGTATACATTGTCCCCCAAACTCCCCCCTCCCATCCAGTCTGCCGCATAACATTGAGCAGAGTTTCCTGTGCTATACAGTAGGTCCTTGTTTGTTATCCATTTTAAATATAGCAGTGTGTACATGTCAGTCTCAAGCTCCCTAACCAGCCCTTCCCCTGCTGGTAACCACAGGTTCCTTCTCTAAGTCTGTGAGTCTGTTTCTGTTTTGTAAATAAGTTCATTTGTATCATTTCTTTTTAGATTCCACATATAAGGGATATCATATGATGTTTCTCTTTCTCTGTCTGACCTACTTCACTCAGTATGACAGTCTCTAGGCCCATTCATGTTGCTGCAAATGGCATTATTTCATTCTTTTTAACGGCTGAGTAATATTCCACTGTATATATACACCACATCTTCTTTATCCATTCCTCTGTCAATGGACATTTAGCTTGCTACTAGGTCTTGGCTATTGTAAACAGTGCTGCAATGAACATTAGGTTGCATATATCCTTTCTGACCCTGTTTTTCTCTGGATATATGCTCAGGAGTAGGATTTCAGAGTCATATGTTAGCTCTAAGGAAAATTCTGTTTTGTATTGGCAAGCACTTTAGTTGGTTGAAAGGGAATTTCTAGGAGGAAAAGATAGTCTCATGCAAGATTTCAAAATCTCTTTCCAAATTTCTCAAATTTCCATTTTTAAGCCCAGCTTACTGTAGTATAGGCAGGTAAGGAACATAGTCATGCACCAGAAGGACGTTTCATTCAGAATTTCAGCTTTATGTGGACCTTTAGAAACATAACTAAGATTTCTGTGTGTTCATGGACCCAGAAGTATGCAAGCATTTTACATGTGTAAGCTGGCGTTGTCCTCACAATATGAGGTGGGTAGTACACCTTGCTCTTATCTCCATTTCGTAGATGAGGAAACTGACACTCAGAGAGGGTGAGTGACTTGGTAAAGTTTACACACCTAGTGGTGGCACAGTCAGGAGTTGAATCCTGGTCTGACTTCTAGACTCCAAACTCTTAACCTGACTCTATACTACATATTTATGCACACGCTTAAACCAATGGAATTTTTGTGGTGTTGCTAATAGCTTTTTTCTCTGGCTCAGCTATCGTTACACTGTTTTTACATGGCACTTGTAAATGTCTTGTTGTTAATGTAAGGAAGTTCGTAGGCGAGAAGCCAGGAAAAAACTCTAATAGTAGAATGATTACATCACTGTTGTCAATATGTAGAAATATTTGATTTTGGTTGTTTCTGACAGTGGGAGATAATTGATAGCACTGAGAGAGAGATTTTAACAGCAATTAGCCTCACTATAACTAAATGACATCACGATACAGCAATGAATTAATTTTTTTTGAAACAAATATGTGAAAAAAATTAACATTGTGTTATTATTCCTGTGCTCCTGTTGATGATAACATCTTTAGAACTCTCTAAATAAAAAGAGCCCTCAATGACTATGCTAATCGAATGAATATTCTTTATGGGCCAAATATTGGTCTTCCTAAGGCATCCTTTTGGAACAATAGCATTCAGAAAAAAACTAGTGAATAAAGTGAGTGTATAAGCTAAAGAATTCTACTTTATTCCCTAAATGAAACATAGGTTTAAAGTAATGAGTCTAATTTTCTCATGTGTGAGTAGCTCTGAGGGCACAGTTGCATAAAGGTTTTAAGTATGACAGTAAGAGTAGAGTAATAGTATAGTTTTTTAAATTATTTAAATTTTCAAATTTTTATTCCCTCCCCCATTGTTCTTTTGTAATTGAAGTATAGCTGATTTACTGTGTTGTGTTAGTTTCAGGTGTACAGCAAAGTGATTCAGTTATACAAGTAATACATCTAGTTTTTTCATATTCTATTCCCTTATAGGTCATTATAAAATACTGAGCATAGTTCCCAATTGTATAGTTCTTTGATAACTACTTTAAAGGAATCATTGGGACACAATGGGCCTTTGGGATGCTTTTTTATTTTTAAATTTATTTATTTATTTATTTATTTTTGGCTGTGTTAGGTCTTCGTTGCTGCGCACAGGTTTTCTCTAATTGCGGCGAGTAGGGGCTACTCTTTGTTGCGGTGCGCGGGCTTCTTATTGTGGTGGCTTCTCTTGTTGTGGAGCATGGGCTCTAGGTGCACGGGTTTCAGTAGCTGTGGCACGTTGGGCTCAGGAGTTGTGGCTCACGGGCTCTAGAGCGGAGGCTCAGTAGTTGTTGCGTACGGGCTTAGTTGCTCTGCGGCATGTGAGACCTTCCCAGACCAGGGCTCGAACCCGTGTCCCCTGCATTGGCAAGTGGATTCTTAACCACTGTGCCACTAGGGAAGTCCCCAAGGTGCTTATTTTTAAAAAGTAACAAATAGCAGAAAATGTATTCATTGACAGTATGGCTGGAGAAACTGATAGCTTTCTCTTTGGCTAAAATTCTTACAGCAACCAAATTGCTTATCTGTTTGTGACCCAACTGGTTGCTGAATAACCAGTGGAAAACTGCCCTTTCTCTGCTTGTCTATTTTAAGCTTAAAAAAACAAAAATCTGGCAATCTTCACAGGAAGGCTCTGTGCCTCCTGAAAAGTTACTGGTCTTCCTGGTTAATTCCCCTCTGTTCTGAGAAATACGTGAGTTTTAGAGTGATAAAGAGATGTAACAGGCATCTGAAGAGGTGACAGAAGCTCCATTTCCAAAGGGCACAGTGCAAAACTTTTGCTACTCTTATTCCACATGTATGACAACGGTGCTGTCTGCCCTTGTGAATATCCAAGACCAACATGACAGCCCAAGAGAATTGAGTCCGATAAGAATGAAGTTGATTGCCTGGAGCCATCTGCCAGCTGAAGTCTGTTGATAAGCACTCCATAAATTGTAACATGAACTACCCATCCTCCAGTTTCAGAGGGAAGCCAGCTATACCCACCGCATAGATAACAGTCTCAGATTCTCCAGTCTGGAGGGAAAAGGTTATAAATAAGTCTCTTCTTTCCCCTTGAGCTAGCTGCTGTGCAAAGGGAACTGGCAAAGCAGTGACGCGGGTCACCCAGATTGCTCCTGGTTTCTGCCAGTCACTCTCCCTAGGAGTGAAAACCAAACTCTTTCCAAGTCACAGAGCAGAGAGCAGTGTCACGTCAAGATCATTAATCACTGTTCCTAGCGCCGGAGGATCCTTTGGTTAATGGCGTGACTTCCCGAGCCGGGCTTCTCACTATCGGCAGGATTTCTGCCTCATTATCCTCTTGGCTAAAGAGTTCCTCAGATGTCATAAGGTTTTCCTCTTCCCACAGGATGAGGAGGAAGAGGACGGCTCCCATTCTGCATTGTGCTTTGTTTTTTTCCTTTTGAATTGTGAGTGGTCTCTGCTCTTCGCCGTCGTCTGCCATTTACTGTAACTGACGGGTCCCTGGATTTATTTGTTCAATTAAGGCTGCATCATGTTACCATGACACTAACTGGTGGGTTTGGTCTAGTTCCTGATGGAAGCAGTGAATTGGGTGATGAAAAAATTGATTTGATTGCTGATCAATTGACTAGAGCCTGTCAGAGTAGCCCCTGAACTGTGAGTAAATAACCCAGGGAATATTCTGTGACAGTGCTCTGGGCAAGAAATCTGGAACCTTTTCAAAATATCTCCTTGCCTTCTGCACCACATGTTGCTATGGTGTAGCAATTCTAGTCTTGTTTCTGCCAAGTCAATGTTCTTGTATAACTACCTGTCTATTATTTTCTGTTAACCAGCTATGTGGGTCAGTAAAATGTGAGTTTGGGGAGTTCAGTCCTAACAACCCCTTTTAATGAACGCCTGGTCAACCAAGGTTTTCGGATATGATGTCATAGGCTATCCAACCTTAGGGAAACACTCAGGTTGGAAAAGTAATTGATTTTAAACCAACACAAATGCCATAGCAAACAGTGTAGGTAGCCTATCAACTTAGCCTTCCACACTCACAGAACCCCAGTAGATTGGGGTATTTGGTGGTGATGTACTTGGTGTGTCCTCCCAGCCCAAGGAGTGAACATTGACACAGCAAGTCCACTTCCCTTGCCCAGTCCAGGTTTATACAGGTTCAGGCTTGTGAGATAACTAGTCAAAGAGCTGGAGGGGGAATTGGCTGGGAAGCTCGGAGAAAGTTTTCTGCTCTGTGAAAAGTCCATATTGGGAGGAATAATTGTTCTTTTCTGCCTCTGGGTAAGCATCTATGATGAGGTGACGTTGGAAGCTGCTGTACCCATCTTGATACTTTTGGTGGGAAAAGAAGTGTGGATGGCAGTTCCAACAAGTTGAGGATGGAATGTTACCAGAAACGCATACATTGAAGGGCTGAATTGTCCTGGAACCGCCTTGCCTTTGGCTTTTTTTTTTATTATATGGGATAATAAACCCCATATTGTTTAATGTACCATTAGTTGAGTTTTCTGCAACTTGCCGAAAACTGTTAGGGTAAAGCTATAGTTTCAGTTCCAATTCAGTATGGTTGTTCAATAGAGGGCAGTCCAAGACACTTAGCTGAAGATAAGCTGTCCTTTCACTATATGTAACAGCAAGTGTCATTACTAATATCCCTGATACTGAGTGTTACAGCTGTCAGTTAAACAGTTGAATAGGCTGAACTATCATTAAGTTATTTAACTGAGACGCATTACATATTTGAAGCAGTTACTGTTTCTTACTTACTTTTCAATGAGGATTAATAATTTTATTTCCCCCAAACATTTCTTTTAGAACACAACTGACAGTTGACTTAAAGTAAGTCAATAAGTGGAGATACTGCTTGGAGAATTGGGCTTCCAAATTGGGCTGGAAGCATGAGTAGGGTTTATGTCATACCCTCAAATGTGTACTTGGTTTTAACAATCCCTTTCTCAAAGGGTGTATGTTGTGGCTTCCCAAATGTGGATTAATTCTGAGTGTACAAGGGTTATCTTTGTTCATTTTTTTTTGCTGTATTGATTCTCATATTTCTCTGTCTCTGTCTCTGTCTCTCTGTTTCTTTCTCCAGATTTGTATAAACTGAACAAACCTGGAGGGAAATAAATGTTGTGCCTTAGATGTAGGACAGAAAAAACTATTTAAGGCAAATTTGCCTGTAATGGGTGTGGTCTCTCAGCTCCTAAAATGAAGACACCTGTGATTTAGAAGTGATCTTGGGATGAGGTCCTTTTATAGAGCGTGGAACTCCTGTAGGTAAGCGAACTTTTTCTAGTAGTTAAACACAAGATTGGAAATTTCAGTGGCTTTGGGAAAGACTTTTTGGAGTGGCTTTATTCCTTCTCATTTTGCTACAAGGTGTGCTGAGGGGATCCTGTGAGATTGGATTTCTGATCCAATTTTGGTTTATCAAAAGGGAGCAGAGACATCTCAGAGGGGGAGATTCATACCCAATCTTTTAGTAATTTTCCAGCAGGCTACACTGGGCTGTGGACATAAATCTCAATAGAAACTTGTTTCCTTCCCTCTGCTGGCAGCCGGCCTCGTTTACTCAGACCATTAAGAGGTGGAAAGCATCCCCAAACCTTCGCTGCCCCCTTCTTGTGAATCACAAGGTCTCATAGAGTGGGAGAGAGTACAGCTGACAATGTCTGTTTTTTCTTGCCTAGGACAAACCTCCCTCTGATCTCCACCCTTGACTTTATGGCAGCCAGCCACATCCTGGAAGGAAGAAGCAAGGCAGAGTTGGGGCAAGTCATACTTATTTTAGAGGACCCCAAACAGGCAGGGAGAACATTCAAACATGAGCAGGTATGCCACGGAGCAGAGTGGCGCAGAAATCTGGAAAATGTAATTCAAAAAAAGACACTCTTGAAAGGTTTGAAAATCCCCAAATCTCATCTTTCATAAGCACTAGAAACACTATCAGGAAGAATGTGTGACCCAAGATGAGTTACTTTTATGAGATTGTCTGATGGCTAGGGGAAGGGTGGACAGAAATCAAAGGATTCGCCTTTCTCGTTGGCACCGTTTCCAGTTCCTGATTCCCTGCTTGTTGTGATAACTAAACCGGACTCATGTCTTATTCTTTGCAGAGCCAACACCAACACTGTGCTTAGGGATGTACTTTAGACAGTGCCTTCTCCCAAACAGCTGCCTCGTGTCTTGTTTAGAGAGCATCGCCTTATACAAATCAACAGGAAAATCTCTCTGCCTGTCTCCCGGAGTGAAGGGTAGCCCTGTAACCTCCTTCCCGTGAAGTGGAACTGGAATCCTGTGCACGTGCCCCAAAGGGCCTGGCTCCTGGCTCTCAGCCGGCCATCTGTTCGCTGGAGAATGGGACCACCTTCTCTTTGGGGCATACAGATGGGTGGGCATTTTGCTTTCAAATCAGCCCTCATCTGTAAGTTTGTTTTCTCTGTGACAATGCTTAAACTGCAAACACCTGATTCTAAGGAAGTCTTTCTTTGGAAAATATTTGCTATCCTGGGAAGGTGATGTGCAGGTTCTATGCCTCCTATCACTCACCTCTGATTTAAAATTATGAGCTGCTCTTTTCTCTGATCTAGTTTGGTTGGGTGATCATTTTCCTGTGTCTGGACAGGTTGACACTCCAAGTAGAGCCAAAGGTTTTTTTTTTTCCCCCTGTGGTTCTCTCTCTTAAATGAAAAAGATGCAAATGGATGAACCTGGAGTAAGGTGGCTTGAAATGGAAATGAAGGTGAATGATTCACCTTCAGTGACTCATGGAAGTGAATGATTCCTATAAGGGAAACTCCTTTAAGAGATACTGGAGGATTACTGATGAATAGGATTACTGTTGGATAGTTTTAAATATCCTCTATTATTTAAATTACCCGAACGTTGCATTTTTCTTTGAGTACTGTATAAAAATGTATCTCTATAAGTACATCTAATATCTAGTTTAATAAAATAAATAATGCCTAAGTGAAGTATCGAGGTGTCCCTTTTCCTCAATCCCTGGTAAAGAGAAAGAAAAAAATCTTATGAACCCAGTATTCACTGCATCTTTTTTTTTTTTAAAACATCTTTACTGGAGTATAATTGCCTTACATTGTTGTGTTAATTGCTGCTGTATAACAAAGTAAATCAGCTATACGTATACATGTATCCCCATATCCCCTCCCTCTTGCGTCTCCCTCCCACCCTCCCTATCCCACCCCTCTGGGGGGGGGGGTCACAGAGCCCTGAGCTGATCTCCCTGTGCTATGCGGCTGCTTCCCAATAGCTATCTGTTTTACATTTGGTAGTGTATATGTGTCCATGCCACTCTCTCACTTCGTCTCAGCTTACCCTTCTCCGTCCCCGTGTCCTCAGGCCCATTCTCTACATCTGCCTCTTTATTCCTGCATCTTCACTGTAGACGATTTCCCTGCTTTCAGTAAAAGTATCTAGATTTGAAGAAATCACTGTACGCAAACAGTGGAAAATCTGATAGGTTCCAGGAAAAAAGATCATGAGCTTTATAAACGTACCGAATGTGAGGTTAAACTTAGTAGCAAGAACCCACAAGGCTATTTTCTTTTTTATACTGTTACTTGTATGTATTTATTGTAACAGCATGTACTTTCTGTAGAACATTTAAAATATTCAGAAAATAAGAAGAAGAGAATAAATATCCCTAACAATCCCAATTTCCAGAGATGATAAGAAATACTAAAATTTTGGTATACTTCCTTTCAGTTTTTACATATATTTAATATATAGGTATCATATTATTTATATATTATATGTATTATACATATGTAATATATATATATTTAGACATAATTACAAAATTTAGCCCATACCTTATAT
>RJWK010071843.1:0-10595 GCA_004363435.1 Platanista minor
GTATTTCAGGTGTCCCAAAGGTCAGCCTTTGAAAAGCTCCTGGGCCTTAGGCATTAGGGGCCTAAAGGCTAAACTGAGCTGGGCTGTGTGTCATTCATTCATTCATCCAGTGTTTACTGAGCACCTACCTTGTGCCGGGCACCACTATCAACACAGAGAACCCTGGAGAGGGATGGAGGGAAACAGGCTGGTGTGGTCCAAGTGAGTTTAGTTCATGATAGTGAAGCAGCTGAGGAGGCAGATGAGCCCCTGAGCCTTTCTGGGGCTGTGAGGGGAGAGTTCCTCCAGGGAGTGGTGCCTAAGGTGAGAGGTGAAGAGTAGGTTGGGCTTCGTGACAAGGTGGGAAAAGTATTCCAGCCAGAGGGAACAGCATGTGCAAAGACAGAAATGACAGTGTGCGGCTGGTGGGACATTTGTGGTGGGGTAGGGGACCCAGCTGAGCCCAGGGGAGGGGTGGTGGATCCTAAGTCTGGGATCTAGACTCCAGTCCAGCGTTTTGGCTCTTCTTTGGGTCAGGACTAGGGTGAAGGGGATGCGGCACTAAGGGTGCAAACTGTAAGGAAGTGCTCACTGTTGGGGCCCTGCAAGTGCTGGGGGGCATCTGAGACAGCGCTGCCCTCCCTTTGGCTCCCTCGATGGCAGGGCCAGCTCAGAAAGAGGTCTCTGCTCATCAGGAGCCTTGGAATTTGTCTTCACAATCAGCTGCCCCTCCTCCACCCTGGGCCCCCTCCCGTCCTCTCTGAAAAAAACTCCACCATCCTGATTTTTCAAGTAGGGGGATTGGTGGGTCTGGTTGGGGGCCAGGGGTGGGGGGCCTGGGCAGAATGCTAATGAAATCAGAGGCACCCAGGTGGGGGCCAGGCCCCGGGTAGAGGAGAATTAAGCAAATACACCCAGCCTGCTGCAGGCTCTTTACCATATTTGATTGGTGCTGGCTGAGGGACAGCCCCCTGCGGTGCAGCACCCCCCCCCCCCCACAGAGGGGGAAGGGGGAATATAATGGGGAGTAGGGGAGGGGTTGCTCTTTCAGTCCTGGAAGCCTGAGACATGGGCTACATTTGGCCTTCAGGGATGCTTCATGGAAGGGAAGGGACAAAGACGGCTGGCAGAAGCTTGGCCTGTACAGCCCGTCCCCTCCCGCTGGGCGAGGTGTACAAAGGCCGAACGAGTGCATGTCAGCCACAGCGACACCTGTCGGTTCTCTGTCTTGACCACTTTCCAGGTATCACCCCGTGGAATCCCCACACAATCCATGAGTGAAATGCTATACAGACAGGGAAACTGAGGCATGAAGCAGTGCAATGACTTGCCAGGGTCACAGAATCAGCAGCCTGATTCGCAGCCCCTTTTGGTCATTGTACCTGAGTCCACGCAGTCATGATAAGAACCCAGTGGGGATGGCTATTCATTATATCCACGTGAGATTTGGGGAGCAGAAAGGTAGCATGGCCCAGGAAGTAAGAGCAGATAGACACACTCTAGCTCAGATTCCAGCTGGGCAAGCTTGCACAAGAACGCCAAACCCTCTGCACCTGTTTCTCTTTCTGTAAAGCAAGTTAATGACAGAATCCTCTCTGGGTGGATGAGAAAGGCTTTGAGGACTGGAAGCATCCCATGATGTGAAAGGGGGTTGTCTGAAGAGCCACCCTGTACCCAGACTTTGTGGTATCGGCACTGACCATGAGCTGCCCACCTCAGTGTCTGCCCCTGTCTCTGGAGCTGCCTCCTCCCTCCCCAGACACGTTTAATAGCACGTCCATCTCACATTTTCTCCAAGAAGTACCATCAATATCAAGACAAGGTCTATTTGGTTCTGAAGGAGAAAGGCCAGGAGGATTCCCTGGGTCCACATTTCTGTCACTCTCTCTACTTCTGTTCAATTATACTACGTCCAAAGAGGCACCTGGGAGCTCACAGCCTAGCAGGGCTTGAGATAGAGGACCAAGCCCAGAAGCCAGTGTGAGGAAGCGGAATCAGACATGTGCACAAGGGGTTCTGGGCATCAGGGGAGGGCTTTTCAAGTGGGGTTCTGTAGGATGAGTAGGGGTCCATCGTTTACCAGCTCATGCCACACCACCCCACTGCCTGTGTGACTTTGGGCCTAGCATCCCTACCTTCTCGTTCATAGGATGGAATGGAAAGTGTCTACTGTGCTAAGACTTCCCATAAGTTATGGGTAAGTAGGGTTGCAGAGGAAAGAGGTGAAATATGCATGAGGCCAGGAATGCCCCATGTGTTGGTTTTTAAGATGCCCCTGGCTTAGGGGTGCTGGTCCCATGGCACAAGGAGACACTCCTGTGCTCCTTAACACACTCCCATCTCCTTTCCAAAGCCCTCCTCTTTCCAGCTGTCCTGCCATCTCCACCTGCACCCACCCCCACCCCCCCCCCGCCACTCTTCTCTGAGCACCCAAGGCACTCACGTCCTGAGTAATGAGCCTGCCCCCCCGCTTGCTGGAAGAGCTCGGGCAAGTCCCCCTTCTCCCTGACGCTTGGCTCCTTACCTGTAATAGAGGAGTAAATAGCAGTGCTTATTCCCGGGGTGATGCATTTGTCTCAGTGCCCTGCACACAGACATCACTCAACACGTGTTTGCAGGATCCATCATTATTTCCCGTTCTCCCTCCTTGTACAATTCACTGTGCTTGGTTACCTGACTTATCACCTATGACAACCCTGGAGGTAGATCTCCATTTTGCAGATGAAGAAACTCATTTTGGCTCATTTTGGCTAAGTGGCCTGTTGCTGGGACTTGACTCTAGGCCTGTCTAATAAACAAATATCATGCACTTGGCATTGTCAGTTGTTCTCAACCCTGACTACAGGACAGCATGACCTGGAGAGCAGTCAGTGAATGCCATGTCCAGGCCCCACCCAAAACCTGTTGAATCAGACTCTGGAGCATGGAAGGGTAGAGCTTGGCATTCTATTTTTAAAAGCTCCACCTACACCCCCCCACCCAGTGATTGCACTGAGCAGCTAGGGCTGAGGACCCCGGTTCCACCTTGCCACCTCCATCCCTCCCACCTTACTCCGCATCCTCGGGGGGGTGGGAGGTGAGGCAGAGGGGTGCTGCTAATGGCCATCACCATCACTACAATACTGTTTTCCAGATCCAAAACAGGCTGTACACCATGATGCCAGCTCTGGCAAAATACACCTACACATGGTTAAGGATGGGAGGAAATAGGCAAATCTGAGACCACTTCTGAGAATTCCCTGGTGGTCCAGTGGTTAGGACTCGGCACTTTCACGGAAGGGTCCTGGGTTCAACCCCTGGTTGGGGAACTAAGATCCCGCAAGCTGGGCTTCCCTGGTGTCACAGTGGTTAAGAATCCGCCTGCCAGTGCAGGGGACACGGGTTCGAGCCCTGGTCCCGAAAGATCCCACATCCCGCAGAGCAACTAAGCCTGTGCGCCACAACCACTGAAGCCCGTGTGCCACAACTACTGAAGCCTGCGTGCCTAGAGCCTGTGCTCCGCAACAAGAGAAGCCACCGCAATGAGAAGCCTGCTCACCAGTTAGAGAAAGCCCGCGTGCAGCAACGAGGACCCAATGCAGCCAAGAATAAATAAAATAAATAAAAAAAAAAATCCCACAAACTGTGTGGCATGGCCAAAAACAAACAAACAGACAAACAAAAAACCCACAAAAAACAAAAACTGAGACCATTTCCCTTAGATGGGCTAGAAATCATAGTAGTGTTCTAGCACCGGCTGGTGCTGGCTCATGAGAACCAACTGTTAAATTTCCAGAATTAAAAAAAAAAAAATTATTTATTTTTGGCTGCGTTGTGTCTTCGTCACTGCATGCGGGCTTTCTCTAGTTGCGGTGAGTGGGGGCTACTCTTCGTTGCGGTGCGCGGGCTTCTCATTGCGGTGGCTTCTCCTTTTTTTTTTTTTCGCGGTGCGCGGGCCCCTCACTGTTGTGGCCTCTCCCGTTGCGGAGCACAGGCTCCGGACGCGCAGGCTCAGCGGCCATGGCTCACGGGCCCAGCCGCTCTGCGGCATGTGGGATCTTCCCAGACCGGGGCACGAACCCACGTCCCCTGCATCGGCAGGCGAACCCTCAACCACTGCGCCACCAGGGCATCGGTGGCTTCTCTTGTTGTGGAGCACGGGCTTCAGTAGTTGTGGCACGAGGGCTTAGTTGCTCTGCGGCATGTGGAATCTTCCCGGACCAGGCCTCGAACCCATGTCCCCTGCACTGGCAGGCAGATTCTTAACCACTGCACCACTAGGGAAGCCCTAAATTTCCAGAATTTTGGAAGCTGTTGTCAAATACAGATGCTAGCAAAGTTAAATTATACAAACTTACAATTACACAAATTATATTTAAAACAAAGGCAATATATACTCCAAACTTACCTCTCTCTAGTAATTTTACTACATTTTACTATTATTTATGTTCTTGGGATTATTTGTATCTGGATAGTGGAAACACTATATACTGGTGTGCCTCTGCACACCCTAACTGATGTCACAGTGTAGCTAGAAATTGGCCATGGTGGAAGTATCTATACCCCAGAAATTGGCAAACACTATAAATTAAGGGTCTCCTTTCCCAGAGGTCCAGTAGTTAAAACATTTACTAGAACACCATATTTTAATTTTTTATTTTCTCTTTTTCCCTTTTAAGTAGATTTTATTTTTAAGGGCAATTTCAAGTTCATACAATATTGAGCAGGAAGTACAGAGAGTTTCCACATACCCCTTGCCCCCATCATACATACACACCCTCCCCACTATCAACCTTCCCCCACCAGAGTGGTTTGTTTGTTACAATCTGTGAACCTAAATTGACACGTCATTATCACCCCAAATCCATAGGGTTTGGACAAATACATAATGACAGATATTCACCATTATAGTATCACGCAGAAAAGTTTCACTGCCCTAATAATCTGTGCTCTACGTATTCATCCCTCCCCACCCCCCGTGCCCCCAACTCCTGGCAACCACTTATCTCTTCACTGTCTGCATAGTTTTGCCTTTTCCAGAATCATACAGTACGGAGCCTTCGGAGACTGGCTTCTTTCACTTAGTAATATGCATTTAACCTCCCTTCATATCTTCTCATGGCTTTATAGTTCATTTCTTTTTATCATTGAATAACATTCCATCGTCTGGATGTACCACTGTTTACTTATCCGTTCACCTATTGAAGGTGAATGGTTGCTTCCAAGTTTTGGCAATTATGAATAAAGCTGCTGCAAACATCTATGTGTAGCTTTTTGTGTGGACGTAAGTTTTCAGCTCCTTTAGGGAAATACCAAGAAGTATGCTTGCTGGATTGTACGGGAAAAGTTGGTTTCATTTTGTAAGAAACCGCCGAACTGTTTTTTACAGTGTACGTATCATTTTGCATTCCCACCAGCAACGAGTAAGAGTCCCTGTTGCTCCACGTCCTCACCAGCACTAGATATTGTCAGTCTTCCAGATTTTGGCTATTCTAGTAGGTGTGTAATGGTATCTCACTGTTGTTTTCATCTGCATTTTCCCTAATGACCTACCATGCGGAGCATCTTTTCATATGCTTATTTGCCATCTGTATATCTTCTTTGGTGAGGTGTCTGTTAAGATCTCTAGCCGATTTTTTAATCGGGTTGCTTATAATTTAATTTTGTAAAAGAGCTTTTGTCACGGTAGATAGTCTTTAAACAAATGTTCCCTTGTGGCAAAACCTAGCAATGTGGTATTTCTGTGCAGGAGGTAGAATATTGTCCCTCTTTTTTCCTTCTAGTTTTATTGAGATATAATTGACATACAGCACTGCATAAGTTTAAGGTGTACAGCATAATGATTTGACTTACATACATCAAGAAATGATTATCACAATAAGTTTAATGAACATCCATCATCTCATATAGATGCAAAATTAAAGAAATGGAAAAATAATTTTTTCTTGTGATGAGAACTCTTAGAATTTACTCTCTTAACTTTCATATATAACATACAGCAGTGTTTTTAAATGTTGAAGGAGGCTGGATAATTCTTCCTGCACCACCAAGTCCCTGGACAAGGGTTTGCCTCTTGGCAACACCAGATTGCTACTCATTAATTTCCTTAAAGAGGAAGAACTAACTTAGCTCTCTTCAAATGTACTCTCGTGACCTATGTGGAACTTCCCAAAATTAACATGTTGGGGGCCAGGGGTGGTGAGACGGTGGCACATGTGACGCTGTTTGCTGTGTCCCTTAAGGTGGAAAGAGCCCTGATCAGTGAGTGAAGCCCACGTCCCCTACCTGGCTCTAGCCAGAACTCTCTCTGTGCCCTTGAACAAGTCATGCCTCCTCTCTGGGCTCCATCTTCCAGATCTGTAGAATGAGCACATCGGAACCAGGGGCAGGATTGGCAAATAGTTGCCTCCTTGTCAGAATCCCCTTCCTGAGTTCCTGGCAGACAATACTAATCAACCGGTGCCCCTCAGAATCCTCCTTAACACAGTGTTCCAAGCAGCTATTACCAGGCTATTATTCTGAGTGATGGGGGGTGGAGGTGGGGGGAAATGACACTGTAAGCCAGCCGTGGTCTAAGCACTTCCTAAAGTCCGTTGCGACTCTGACCCTTTACTGGATGCTGCCTGGGAGGAGGTGAGCACAGACTTACCCATGCTTGGCAGAGAACTTCCCAACAGGAGGTAGTATGTTTCAGTAGTTGGGAGCTCAGGTGCTGCAATCTGGTGCATCAGGGTGTGGGTGAGTCCCAGTTCTTCCGCCAGTAGGCTGTGTGACCTTAGAGAAGTTACTAGACGTCTCAGATCCTGTGTCTTCCTCTGTCTGATGGGTTGATGATACCTGCTTCTTAAGGTTGAAGGTGTGAGGATTCCACAAAGTCACGCATGTAAAGTGCCTGGCCCATAGGGGGCTCCGTGGAGGGCAGCTGCGGGAGCCCCTTTCAGACCTTGATAACCCTTGTGGTGTCTGCACGTGGCTGGGCCAAGCCTTTGGCCTGGAAGCTTCAGTGTCTCACGGGCCTCTTGGAGATCAGGGCTGCTCTGGAAGTTCCAGGATTCCCTCCCCCACCTCCAGCCCTGGAGTGTGGTCAGAGTGCCTGAAATCAGCACTCCCTGCAGAAGTTTCTGACTCAGGGGGAGCGAGGGGGAAGGAAAGACAAGAAGACTGAGTTCTGTGACCAGAAATTGCCACAAGCCCTCTCTAGGAACAGAAGAAACTGTCTTTGTAGGGAGAAGGGATGCAGAAGTGACAGCTGCCTTGTAGAATCGGCTTCCCTCCAAATTCAGTCACTTGCTGCAGGCTCCACTTGAGCAGTGTGCTTCTTTGGTTTAGTTTTCACACATCAGAGCCAGTGTCAGTCCTGGCCAGTGGCCTGGCCTTCACCCCCTCCCGAGCCCGCCGGGGAAGGGGCCAGTCTCACCATGATCGGGGGCTGAGAGCTGGGAGCTGGGTCAGGAGCCCCCTGTTTGCTTGAGCCTCCCCTTCCTGCACCATGCTGCTCCTCTGCAGACCCCCACATCCCAGTCGGCAACCTTTACCGTGCGACTTGGCTGGTAAGTAAAAATACTCCTTTCCCTGTTGGTTTCCAGTGCCTGGGCATGTCCATAGAGGCCGTTACAGAGCTTATTACCTTCGGCCTGGGAATTTTAAAAGCGTGGTTTTGTTCTAAAACCCAGAATTTCTGACAGCCCGAGTTAATAAGCCCCCCAAGTGAATTCAGAGGGTATGAATGGGAAAGTTCTGAACAGGACTCCTTCGCTGTAATGTAAGCATCTCAGAAGAAGCCTCTTCTTCCGGTTTAAGGCTGAGTGTGGCACTTTGATGTGGGCCCCTGTCCCTATAAAGTCCTCTCCGAGGAGGGGTAGGCTAAAACTTAACCTGGACCCAACACAGAACTTGCAATTTGCAAGTACACATGCTTAGCCCTTAGGGGCTAAAAGCGGTGGTTAAAACAAAGAAAGAAAGAAAGTAACAAGAAAGGCAAAACCCACCTGGGCTCACCCACCCACTTTAGCTCACTCAGACCAATAACCCTTTATTCTGGTACGCGGACTGTTCCTAAAGATCATAGCCCCCTTTAGAAGTGGAACACGTCATATAGCCTTGAATAATGAAAAGGAGCTTCTGCCACAGAGCAGCTCTCTCGGGATCAAAAGTGGGCCTGGAGTTTACCCTCCAAGTTCAGGGTTTGATGTGGGGTGCGACTGGGAATAAGCAGCCATCTTGGAACCTTTTGAAGGGAAAGCATCCACCCAGATTCCTGGGAGTCCCTTGGAAGCCTCACTGCCCCCAAGTGCTTGGGTCGGAGGACCTCAGCTAAGGGACCAGAGGTGCAGATGAGGAGAGGTTCTCCGAGAAAGGGAGGGGAGGGGCGCCTCAGACGAAGGCGTGTGTTGCTGTCAGCTTTGGGAGGCCTTGGGTCCCAGGTGTGTGGATCTGCCTGGGGGCTGGAGTCCAACAGTGCAGCTGAACGCCAGCTCTGCTGTCGCCTTCTCGCTGTGCGATCTTGGGCGAGTGACCTCTGCAGCCTCAGTTTCCCCGAGTGTGAAATGGGAACCGGAGATGGTAGCAGCCATCGCATAGGGTACCTGTAGCATAGGGTTATTATGCGGAGACGCGCCGGGCAGTGCCCAGCCCAACCCTGCGCCAGTGGTACGCGCTGGGTAAACAGGAACTGCCTCCGTTACTAACTGGCGTTGGATTTCCTAGAACTTGGTTTCCCAGGATGGGAAAGGCTAGCTCCAGCCCGGGACCTAGCGGAGCCTGGGGGGAGGGGTGGGCTGGGGAAGGAGGCAGCTGGAAGGGGGAATGGAGGGTGGGCACTGCGCCCCCGCCTCCACCCGCCGCGCGCCCACCCCTCCGACCGCGCCCACCCTCCCGCGCGGGCGGCCGCCTCTCACTCTCGCTGAGCGGCTTGGCGGCGGCGGGCGCGGGCCGCGCGGGGCTGGGCGCGCCGATCTATTAACGTCTGTGTGTCTGGGCCGCGGGTCTGCGGCGAGGCAGGCGCCAGAGGCTCGCCTGGAACCAGATGTGCCGCGGCGCCGCTCTGGCCGCCACCGGCGCGGCGCGCTCGCACGCACGGGCTGGAGCGCACATGGCCAGGCGGGGCGGGCGGCGGCTGGCGCGCCGGGCCTGGCACCCCCGGGGTTCCGGGGCCGACCCCAGACCCGCGGGTGCGGAAAAGCGCCCATCCCCGCCCACTAGCCAGCGCCCCGCCAGTATGGGAAAGTGGCCCCGGCACGCAGGGCTCCCGCGGGTGGGGTCCACCGAGCCCGCCGGCCTTGTCCCCCGAGGGCAGGATCCCTCTCGGAAAGCCCAGCCCCTCCACGCCCCCTACAAGGGCCGGGGACTCTTCCAGCCTCGCCCCCAAGTTTGTTTTCTTAAGTTTGTGTGTAAGATTTTTTAAAGTTCTGAGTCAGAGCTTCCCCTAAGATGAGGAGCTTGGGCCATACCGAGAAATGCCAAAATGGGGGGAGGGGAGCAGGAAATAGGGCAAAGGAAATGTAGGGGTTGGCGGCTTTTTAACGCCTGGGTTCGGAAGGGGGCTTTGCACCCACGGCAGGTGAAATACAAGGATTTCATTGAGGCCTGTCCCAGCTTGGCCCCAGATCTGCGTCAACCACAGGATGGTCCCCAGCCCTGGTTGCGGGGCAGCAGCTTGCCCCACCTCACGCCGCCGCAGCCTTGGGGTGCTCTGCTTTCCCCTCTGGGCCTCCTCCGGGGTCCTGTAAAGGGAGCAACGGGAGCTGGGCCCCCAGCTCTCAGTGCCCGGTCTCAGTGCCTGGGCTCCCAGGCTGTGGCAGCAACCGCTCCCAGCAGGAGAGGTTAGGAAGAAGCGGGTTGGGGGCGTGGAAAGGGGACGGTTCGGTACCACTAGGTGGAGGCAGAAGTGAGAGCAGAAGGAGGGCAGGGGGCAGGGCGGCGCTGTCAGGCGGGGCCACAGCCCCCTTCTGGCTGCGGCGGAGGGGGCCTCAAGCAGGGCCTTTGCGCTGCGGGCGGTTCCCTCGGTTTGCAGCTCTGCCTCGTGTTTTCTAGAAGAGTGTCTCATAGAAAACCTCTGAAGATTTGTGGAAAGACTGGGTTTTCCCAGCCCTGCCAGCCTTCCTTGTTCTGGAAATGAGGAGCTGAGATGCTGAGTCGGAGGAGGGGAGGTCAGCCCCGTGGACATCAGACACTGAAAGACTAGTCTCCCCTAGATGCCTGCACCGTCCCCAGGGGCTCAGGATGGAGAGGGCTCAGCCCTGGGCGGCCAGAGCTCTGGCCGTTTGTTAGTGCTGCGGTGGATGCTCCCTCTGACATCGCTGGCATCCTGTGGGGACCATCACGTGCCCGCTTGAGGAGGAAACTGAGGCCCAGAGAGGAGCAGTGACAGGCTCGAGGTCACAGGGCTGGCAAGTGGAGGAGGTGGGATTCCACCCCAGGCTGTTGGGCTCTGGAGACAAAACTGGGCTTGGGATCAAATTCCCTCTGCGTTTGGGGGCTCAAGGAAGAGGGAGGGTGGTGGCCCCAGTTGGAGAGGGGATCAGGGTAGCCTGGCGCCTGCCCCTCCAGTCCAGTCCAGCCATCCCTTTCCTTCCAAGCAGGCTCAGCGGTTGTGGCTCCAGTCCAGGCCCCCCTCCCCCTCTCCCCCTCCCCTCCCC
>RJWK010071844.1:0-10593 GCA_004363435.1 Platanista minor
AAGCTCGCTCTGCTTCCTGCACCACAGGCCAATAAATCGGAGAGGAAGTGTTGAGGCAAGGAATACGACTTTATTCAGAAAGCTGGCAGACCGAGAAGATGGCGGACTAAAGTCTCAGAATAAGCATCTTATCGGGGTTTGGTTGCCAGTTTCTTTTACAGCACAGAGAGGGCTAGGAGATGAGGAAGGAAAGTGAAAAGGCCATAAGTTTTGCAAATATCACCTGGAATGGCCAGCCTCGGGGAGAGGATGTGTTAATTTCTTCTTTCTTGTAGCCATCCACAGGTGGACAGGGTCCGGATGTTTCCCTGAACAAAGGCACTTTGGTTTAACGTTCGGGCAGAGGGGCAGGGTTCCCCGAGGCAGGCCATTATGTATAGATAGTATCCTTTCAGTGAACAAAAGCAGCAGAAAGCAAAGATTAAAGTAAAAGAAACAGATCCAACATGTAGTCAGATTTGGCTCTTCCCTGTTACAACCTGAGGCCAACTAGCCTGAGGTCACCTCGCTGGGGCCCCAACTAGGGGCTTACACCCAGGTCTGCCTGGGGCTCCTCGAGACAGTGGTGGGGAGCCGCTGGGTGAGCTCCCCAGACCTTAGATTCTAGAGGCAAAGCTGGGTGAGCCTGGGTCAGTGACTTAACCTCTCTGGTCTTCCATTTCCTCCACTGAAAATGGAATCAAAGCCTCCTAGCAAAGCACTGTTGTGAGTATTTGATAAAGCGCTCAATAAATGGTGTCCGACTTGGTTGTTCATATTAAAGTTCGGCCACCAGGGGGCTCTGTGTTGCAGGGTTGCTTCCCTGCCAGTCCAGACAGGTGTGAGGCTCAGAAACGTCTTGCCTGACCCCTGGGGAGACTTGGTGTCCTCAGTCCCACCTCCGAGCTTTGCTGGCTTGGTCCCTTGTCAGGAGTGCCCTCGTTTCCCACCCTCCAGGGACCTCCCAGAAGCCTCCTTGATTCCTCCCATCTAGGTGGGGATGTCTCCTTCCCAGAACCAGCAGCCATGAAGTGGACCTGAGTCCACCCGAGCATCTTGCGGTGGGGAAGGTGCAAGGATGCAGAGCTTCTGCATCTTCACGACCATAAGATGTGTGTTGGGGGGACGGTGACTCAGAGACACCCCTTGCCAGTTGTTGGGTGCCCTACTCCGTCCGGATTCCCTTGTGCCCAGATTCCAGGGTCCACAGGATATAGATGTCAGGTGTCTGGGTCAACACCGGGGAGGGACAGAGAGAACAGTAGCTCAGAAAAGTATGACACTAGGATGATCCTCCTGCCATCTCCCGGTGTCCTGCTGGCGCCCATCCTGGCATCTCTGTTGCTCACAGAGCAGTCATAGGAGGAGGTCCTCAAAGAGATGGAAAAGGCCCAGGGTCCTTGATCCTCCCTTGCAGCTTTTGACCTGGTCTGTTTGAGGGCCTAGGAGGATCGTGGTCTATGTTGGCCCCTTCCATAAATCAGAAGATGTAGACTCTTTTAGAATAAACCTAGAAATTTCAGGATGAGAGAAGGTCAGAGCATGAAGAAGCACTTTGTCCTACACAGTGTCCCCAGTCCTTATACCTGCAGCTCCTACCCTTTGTGCTTCTCCACGTTGTACCCCAAAGTGGAGACCAAGGACCCTGCGTAGAGTCACGTGTTGCACACCACTTACCCCTACACACTCACAGCCAGGGAAGTGGCAGCAGCTTGGGCTTGGATGGGGCAAGTCTGGGATGACTGACACCACCAGATCAGTTCCTTCTATCTGGAGATCAAGGGCGGCTTCAGAAGCAGCAGTCATCCAGAGACTCTTTCTGGATTGGACTGCCCCCACTCCTCCCTCTTTCAGGAGCTCCCCTTCCCCCCAGAGATGACCAGGGAAGTGAAGGCTCAGCTCTTCTCATCCCAGGTCTGATGATAATCTGTCAAGGTTGTTCCTTCCATCCAGCTCTCCACTCATGTTGCCTCCCCCAAGTGTCCATCTCCATCCCCTTCAGAAAGTGGATGGACTGTGGTCTCTCGCTGCTCTCCTCGAATTCTCTCAGAGCAGGGGAGTGTGGGGGCCACAGGACCTACCTGAAACAGAATCTTCTCAATCCTGGCTCTTAGCCCAGGCCTGATCACCCAAGAAGCTTCAAGAAGGGTTGGCTGACCTCAAACTCATCAGCAAGGGGCTCCTTCTGGTCAGAGGCTGAAACTGAGAACTGGGGAGCTGGGTCCAGACCCAGAATTGGGTGTGATGTTTGCAGGTTTCTGGTGTCAATTTCAGTTCAGAAAGCCACTGGATTTATATGTGGCTCTCAGTCCGTTCTCAGGTTTCGCATGAGCCCTGCACTCACACCTGCGGAATGAGTTCTAACTTCTGTACGATTCCTCCAGCCTCAGAAAATCTCCCCTCTCTATGATATCTATGGAAGCTTCCTCTCCTTACCCCACTACTACTTTTTCCTGACCTTGCCTGGCTTCCTCTGCACTTCATGATAACTCTCTCCATGCTGTGGTCCACTGAGGCCGCAAGATCCTTTCCCCAATCTGAATATTTACCGTTCATGGAGAATGAGGAAAACGTAGAATTTATTTCTGTGACCCATCAGCTAAACCAGACTTCTGATACTTCATTCCTTTATTTGAGCTGAATCGGGACGTGGCAGAGCGCCAGGCACAGAAAATGATCATAAACCATGTTCTCTGTCATCCAGAGTTCCATGGCAGTATGCGAAAGGGGTTAAAAACAAGAGCAAACTATCAACCTACTGGAAAGTGAGGGGAGAAAGGGGAGGAATCTGACACAGGGAAGATTTTCTGCAGGGGATGAGGGCAGAGTCAGCCCCGAGGGGCAGGGAACTCTGAGAAATGCGTTGTGTCTCTGAAGCTAAGTCCCCCCTTCCCTAGGATGAGGAGGTTTTCAGGGGAGACTGAGGAGGAGTTGGCTGTCCCCTGATGAGCAACTCTGTTCTGAGGGACAGAGTGTCACCACTCCCATTCCCCCAGCCCTCTTTCCTCTGCAATTGAGACAGGTCAGGGATCTGCCCCCAGGGGGCACTCCAATCACCCTGCCAGACCCCGGGGAGGCCCTAGCCGAAGGGTTGACGCTGTCCATGGTTCTGGATCATAGCTGGGCACTGAGTTCAGGAAAACCCCAACTCTGTCAAGGACCCCAATCCACAGGCACAAGGTCCTGAGCCTGCAGGGCACCTAAGTCGGAGGGGCTTCAGAAGGCTTTCTTGTTTAATTAATGTTGTCATAGTATCTAATTTTGTCTGCTTTTACGTTTGACCTTCTCTAGCCTTATAATTTAGATGCATATATTGTAAAGAGCCTATACTTGGAATAAGAATCCAAGCTGACTCTCTGTTTTTAACTGAAGCATTTATCCAATATAGTCAATGTAGGTACCCCACGTTACATTTTATTTTCTATATGTGCCACCAGATTTACATTATGTTATCTCTCCATTCCTGTCTTCTTTTGATTCACTAAGTTTTTATAGGATACTTTTAAAGACTTCTAGTTTATAAGTCATACATTCTGATTCTATTCTTGTCGTCATTACCATAAAATTACCATAAAATTCCTGCATGCATAATTAACCTATTAAAGTAAATGAAAACCTCTATCTCCTCCTGGATAATCTGCAGATGTTAGGAAATGTAAAAGTCCACTTACCTCCCCCCCACCCCAGCTTTGGACTTAGCTGTTGTTATTGTCAGGAAATCTTTTTAAGTTTTTGGTCGCACCCCACAGCATGTGGGATCTTAGTTCCCTGGCCAGGGATTGAACCCACACCCCCTGCATTGGAAGGCAGAGTCTTAACCACTGGACCTCTGGGGAAATCCCTACTGTCAGGAATTTTTAAACTATAAACTATCTTCTACTGTTATTCTACAGGTAAAGAACCCCTCATTTATTTGTTCTAAATTGTACTGCTTCCTCATTTTTGAATTATCTTTACAGAGTATAGGTTATAAAATTATTTTCAAGATAGTATTTGCTTTCTTCTGCTCTCCATGGTGCTACTTGATAAGTCAGTCAAACTGCTCTTCTTTGGAAGGTAATTGGTCTTTTTTATATATAAATTTATTGATTTCATTTTACTTATTTTTGGCTGCTTTGGGTCTTGGTTGCTGCGCGCGGGCTTTCTCTAGTTGCGACGAGCGGGGGCCACCCTTCGTTGCGGTGCGCGGGCTTCTCATTGCGGTGGCTTCTCTTGTTGCAGAGCACAGGCTCTAGGCGCACGGGCTTCAGTAGTTGTGGCACGTGGGCTCAGTAGTTGTGGCTCTCGGGCTCTAGAGCGTAGGCTAAGTAGTTGTGGTGCATGGGCTTCGTTGCTCTGCGGCATGTGGGATCTTCCAAGACCAGGGATCGAACCCGTGTCCCCTGCATTGGTGGGCGGATTCTTAACCACTGCTACCAGGGAAGCCCCCATGAAGGACTTTAAATGCTGGGAAAGATGCTTGCAATGTACTGAGACCAGGAAGCCACAAACAGGTTTGTGCAGGAGAGTAAGGGTCAGCCCTCTGGCTGTTGGGAAGATCCCTTTAGGGTCCATAAATGAGATAGGGAAGGGACTGGAGGTCAGGAAGTGAAGGAAACCGTGCTGTGAGAATTGACAGATAAAAGTGCGGCAAGGAGATAAAGACTGTGAACCGAATGTCAGGCTGAGGGGCTGATCTTTCCCTGGGGAGGCTTCGAAGAGTTCTGGGAAGGACAATGACATCAACAAGTTGCCACCCTGTCCTCTGTGCCTGGTGTAAAAAATGAATAAAATGAAGCCTCAGTTGAATAGAGTCAGGAGACCAGAAGGGGGCGCTCTCACCACCTGTGATGAGTAGAGCCCAACAGGAAGAAGAAAGACTGCTCTCCTTCTCTGGCAACGACTCTGCCAAAGAAAAGCCAGGGACTCGGGCTTCCCTGGTGGCGCCGTGCTTGAGAGTATGCCTGTCGAGGCAGGGGACGTGGGTTCGTACCCCGCTCCGGGAAGATCCCATGTGCCGCGGAGCGGCTGGGCCCGTGAGCCGTGGCCGCTGAGCCTGTGCGTCCGGAGCCTGTGCTCCTACACGGGAGAGGCCCGCGTACCCAAAAAAGAACTAGTCCCTGACTTCTCCTTTTCCCCACAGAGGCTGTGATTCCTCCAGCCAGGACCAAGCTCTGGGCGAGTCCTCATTAGCTTCTTTTGATCTCTGAGTACTCGGTGGTGCTGGTGGCCTCCTGGTCCAAAGGCTTCCAAGGCTTCATCCCATGAAAGCTGAGGGGGGCGTAATGGAGCTCTTGTTGCTCCCCTGAAGGCGGGGCATCCTCTGCAGGGGATGACGTCTGGTCTGGGGGGCCGCCGCCTGGCCAGGGCTTTTGCCTGGAACCCTGAGTAAAGGGGAGAAAAGGGAGTCAGAGAAAGAGTAAGGCAGGCACTTTCCCCTCCAAGGGAAAGTCGGCCTGATGGGACATTTATTCAGTCACCTTCTTATTCCACACGTGTTTCCTATGAACTCAAATATTCACTCATTCATTTACAATTTTGTAATACCAAGACTGATTAGTCCATATCAAGGGCTTACGAATCATATTTAACCTTCACAAAAAGCCCCAGTATGAATGATACTCTCATTATCCCCATTTTACAGGTAGGGAAACTGAGGTGGGGAGAGGTAAAGTAACTTGCCCAAGGTCACTCATATAGTAAATGGCAGAGCCAGGACTCAAACCCAGGTCTGCTGTGTTATTGACAGTGTCTCCCGTGCCAAGTCCTGGGCGGAGGGCCAGGTGGACTGTGTGAGAAAACAGACATGGACCCTGACCTCAGGCAGCTTACAGTCTGCTAGGAGCACTGGATTAGAGACAAGTAAACAAAGCAAATTTCTAACTTCGCGGTGTATTGTGAGATAGCTTATGCAAAAACCAGAAAAGAGATGGCAATTCTGGTTTCCCTGGTGGTGCAGTGGTTAAGAATCCACCTGCCAATGCAGGGGACACGGATTCGAGCCCTGGACCAGGAAGATCCCACATGCCACGGAGCAACTAAGCCCATGTGCCACAACTACTGAGTCTGTGCTCTAGAGCCTGCGAAACACAACTACTGAGCCCGCGTGCCGTAACTACTGAGCCCATGTGCCACAACTACTAAAGCCTGCATGCCTAGAGCCTGTGCTCCGCAACAAGAGAAGCCACCGCAATCAGAAGACTACGCACCACAACGAAGAGTAGCCCCCACTCTCCGCAACTAGAGAAAGCCCGCACGCAGCAACGAAGACCCAACACAGCCATAAATAAATAAATAAATAAATAAATAAATAAATAAATAAAAATTTAAAAAAGTGATGGCAATTCCGGATCCTGGGCCTGGGCTCCATAAAACAAAAATGAAAATAAAGCAGGACCCAAGTCTCCCGGCAAAGATGGTACCCAGACACTGGTAAGCCATTCCCTTTTCTCTCTCAAGTCTGCCCACACCCCTACATCATCATGCTATAGAAGAGTGTGTTGAAAGCAACATTAGCCTTCAAAAGTAGCTCAGAAAGAAAAAGAAAAAAAACGAGTTCCAGGTTAGGAACAAATGGTTTTATGACCTCAGCAAAAAAAAATAGAATATCCAGACAGAGCTGCCCGTATTAGACCTGAGCAAGGTAAAATGCAATGACAAAGCAGCTAAGTGTATTGACGCTACTGCAGCCAAAGAGGGAGAAATAAGGACGTGCGTCCATTAATAATAGACTTACCATATATTAAGAAGGGATTAAATTGATCATCATAAGGCAACATGCAACTCAGATTAATAAACAGGAGAAAGTGATATGTGCATTCTTTCATTCAATACCTCTTTGCCGAGTGCTAGCTATGAGTTAGGTGCCGTTCTTGCACGTGAGGACATAAGAGGAACTGAAACAGCCCAAAATACCTGCCTTCATGCAGTTCCTTATTAGAAGGGGGAATAGTAACATTAGGTAACCGTTGTAAGCAATTTCCCCATGACCTGGGCACATTTCTAAGCATTTCTTGTAACAACCTAATGAAACAGGTACCACCATATCCACAGTCTCATTTCCAGAAGAGAAAATAAAGAAACAGAGAGGTTAACTAACTTGTCCAAGGTCACACAACTTGGAAGTGGTTGGATCGAGGACTTGAACACAGGAAGCTGAATTCCAGGGACGATGAAGCTCATTGCTCTACTATTCTTCCTACAATATGAAAGTTACAGAAAGGTTGAGAGTAAAATAATGGGGAAAACAAAGCTCTCTGTCACAGTTCCTGTCAAGATAGTGAATTCACACATGCCCCTGGCTCTATTCACCAAGATCCAACAATAGAAGAACTACAGATGGAACTACAGGATGACAGAATTTTATAAATCAATTAGTCGATGGCTTGATTAATCAATTGATCACACCGAAGTCCCTAGGGGGAAGTAAAGGCTAATGCGAACAAACGGGGCGGGGGGGGGGGGTGATGCGCTGCAGCCCAGGGCTGGGGAATCTGCCTTGTTGATGAGAGGATGTTTCCCCTCAAATGTGCTTGAATCCTGCTCCTTTCTCTCTTCTACTCTTGCCTTGGGACAATCATTGCCTGCAGAATTCAACGAGCGTGGACAGGACAGTGATATGCAGGTGGCCAGAGGGAAGTGCTGGATAAGCACCGTAGTTTCCCTGGAGTGAACAGGAGAGCAGAGGTGAAGCCTCACTGGCCTTTGGGATTGTTGTCATCACTTTCCCCTTTCCAAACTCCAGAGTCTAGTGGATCAAAATCCATGAAGAGTCCCTGCCCAAAGCTCCTTCTCTCTGAGGGTCAGAAGGCAAAGGGGTGACTTAAGCTGCTTTCTTGGGGGGACAGGAAGTGGGAATGATGGGCAGTGGTTTTGGTGCCTGGGGGGAAGCTCCACCCTGGGGCTGGTCCCCGTCGCTCCTTTGAGCTGACACAGACTATCAACTGCCCTCAGCTTCACCCAATCGCTACTCCAGACAGAGTAAGTAACATCCCCAGGGGAATATGCCCTCCCAGCTCACAGGACTGGACACCTGTGGAGTGTAAATGTCCCGGAAGGAAAACAAGCCAGCGGAACCTGGAAACTTCCTGGACCTCCAAAGCACAAGTATTAGAACACTTTGATCAAGGGTTTAAACTAAGCACGCTAAATGCACTAAGAGAAATGAGTGATGATACTGCCATCATGAAAGTGAGAAAAAGAAATTAGGTGCATCAGTCAATAACTCTGCAATATCTTTGTATGGTGACATATTGTAACTAGACATCATGGTGATCATGTGGAAACATACAGAAATATCAAAATATGTTGTGTAACAGGAACTAACATAGCGTTGCTAGTCAATTATACTTCAAAACTGAACAAACAAGCAAACTCATAGAAAAAGAGATCAGATTTGTGGTGATCAGAGGCGGTAGACTGCGGGAGGGGGAATTGGATGATGGTGGTCAAAAGATACAAACTTCCAGTTATAAGATAAATAAGTACTAGAAATGTAATGTACAACAGGATAATTATAACTGACACTGCTCTATGTTATATATGAAAGTTATTAAGTGAGTAAATCCTGAGTTCTTATCACAAGGAAAAAAATTTTTCTATTTCTTTAATTTTGTATCCATATGAGATGATGGATGTTTGCTAAACGTACTGTGCTAATCATTTCATGATGTATGTAAGTCAAATCATTATTCTGTACACCTTAAACTTATACAGTGCTGTATGTCAAATGTATCTCAAAACTGTGAGGAAAAAAAAGAAATTATATACCTCAGAAATTATGTACATAAAATGTAAAACAAGAAGTCATGTAATCACGTAAATTATGTGAAAAGGAAATGTGTATGCAGTTCTGTAAAAAGTGGAAATATTATGTCTGAAAAATAGAATAGGAAGAACCCAATGGCGGAATGAGGAATAGAATGAATGCAATTGAAGGCACGTCAGTGAGCTGGAAGGGCCTTTGACGTCTCCCCTAGAAGGAAGTAGGGAAGGATGAAGAACACAATATATGAAAAGAATAGTTGGGACTTCCCTGGTGGTCCAGTAGGTAAGACTCCGCGCTCCCAAATCAGGGGGCCAGGGTTCAATCCCTCTTCGGGGAACTAGATCCCGCATGCATGCTGCAACTAGAACCTGGCACAGCCAAAATAAATAAATATTTTTTTTAAAAAGGAAAAGAAAAGTTACAATAGATAGAGGACAGAAATAGAAAATCTCAACTCAGATTGTAATAGTCCCCAAATGATATGCTTTTGGGGGTTTTTTTTTGGCCACGCCACACGGCATGTGGGATCTTAGTTCCCCAACCAGGGATCCAACCCTCCGCCCCTGCATTGGAAGCATGGAGTCTTAACCACTGGACCCAGGGAAATCCCAACAGTCCCCAAATGAGATAAAAAGGAAATTAAAAGAAGAAGAAATATTTGGACAAAAATAGTGGAGATAAAATTGCCAGAATTAAAGAAAAAATGAACCACTTCAGCTCAAAGGACCCCACAAACACAAGCAAAAAGACAAGGAAAAGCTCACATCCAAATAGAGTATTTTTGCGATACGTGGGCCTCTCACTGTTGTGGCCTCTCCCGTCGTGGAGCACAGGCTCCGGACGCACAGGCTCAGCGGCCATGGCTCACGGGCCCAGCCGCTCCGCGGCATGTGGGATCTTCCCGGACTGGGGCACGAACCCGCGTCCCCTGCATCAGCAGGTGGACTCTCAACCACTGCGCCACCAGGGAAGCCCCAAATAGAGTATTCTTAAGAATATCAAAACCAAGGAGAAACGTATAAACCTTTCCAGGAAGAATGAGTGGATTACCTACCAATGTGCGAGACTTAAGATTTCTAACAGCGATACTGGGTACAAGAAACAGTGAATAAAGTGTTCAAAGCACTGAAGCGAAATCACCTTGATCCTGGAATTAATATCCTGCCAAATAAAATTCAACTGTAGGGGCATAAAAATATTTTCAGACACAAGTCTTAATACAGGAAAACCCAAATGAGAACATGTTGGGAGGAAGAATTCAAATAAAAATAATTCAGGGCTTCCCTGGTGGCGCAGTGGTTGGGAGTCCGCCTGCCGATGCAGGGGACGCGGGTTCGTGCCCCGGTCCGGGAAGATCCCACGTGCCGCGGAGCGGCTGGGCCCATGAGCCGTGGCCGCTGAGCCTGCGCATCCGGAGCCTGTGCTCCGCAACGGGAGAGGCCACGGCAGTGAGAGGCCCGCGTATCGAAAAAAAAAAAATAATAATAATAATAATTCAAATAAAAATAACAAAACTAAGAAAACACACGCAAGAAACATAGGATACAAAGGTGCTCAAATACCTCAGTAAAATGTGTACCTGTATATACATTTTTAAAAAGACCAGAGAATGGAAAAATGTTAAGTGTGTTCATAATTACCCAGAATGAAAACGAGATCTAGAAAAAGAACCAACATGGGGCTTCCCTGGTGGCGCAGTGGTTGAAGGTCCGCCTGCCGATGCAGGGGACGCGGGTTCGTGCCCCGGTCCGGGAAGATCCCACATGCCGCGGAGCGGCTGGGCCCGTGAGCCGTGGCCGCTGAGCCTGCGCGTCCAGAGCCTGTGCTCCGCAACGGGAGAGGCCACAACAGTGAGGGGCCCGCATACC
>RJWK010071845.1:0-10595 GCA_004363435.1 Platanista minor
GGGCCCAGCCGCTCCGCGGCATGTGGGATCTTCCCGGACCGGGGCACGAACCCATATCCCCTGCATCGGCAGGCGGACTCTCAACCCCTGCGCCACCAGGGAAGCCCCTAAAATATTCTTAAAAAGTAAGGTTTTACATAGATATAATTGGATACTGCTACTAACCACTTCTTATTTAAATTTATCAGTAGATGAGATAATTTCCTTCATCGTTGGTTTTTAAAGTTTTATTTTGTGTGTGTGCAAGGACTGAATATGAATAAAATTAGTAAACAAGGGGGAAAAAAAGTAAGGTTTTATCCTAAGAATGCAAATATAATTTGAAATCAGAAAATCTATTAATGAAATTTATCATATTAATAGAATTAACACTAAAATCCATATTAACACCTCAATGGATACAGAAACAAATTCAACAAAATTGAATAGCTATTAATGTTGTATCAAAACGCTTAGAAACTAGTCATTGAAGGAAACAAGTTTAAGTTCATAACTCACAACAAGAAAGAACATCCAGCAAAACATATAATTTGTAACTGAGACATCAGGAGCAAGCCTAGTAAAGTTAAGAACACTACAGAATGACTGTCATCAAGTTTAGTCAACATTGTATTGGAGGCTTTCCTCCAGTAGAGCCAATATAGCCTTTCCTCTAAAGAAAAGTGAGATGGGGCTTCCCTGGTGGCGCAGCGGTTGAGAGTCTGCCTGCCGATGCAGCGGACACAGGTTCGTGCCCCAGTCCGGGAAGATCCCACATGCCGCGGAGCGGCTGGGCCCGTGAGCCATGGCCGCTGAGCCTACGCGTCCGGAGCCTGTGCTCCGCAACGGGAGAGGCCGCAGCGGTGAGACGCCCGCGTACCGCAAAAAAAAAAAAAAAAAAAAAAAAGTGAGATGGAGCAGGTCTGCTCAGCTTGGGGGGCTCAAACAGAAGACAGCTCTTGTTCTTCTGAGTCTCTAAGGAACCTCAGAAGCACTTTTTGTCCTTGGATTCATGAGACCTTAAATGGGTGAGGATGTTTCCTGCTGCATGTGATTGAAACCCCATCTCAAACGCCTTCAACAACAAGGACGGGGATAACTCCTGGGGCTAGAAGAGTGGAGGCTTTGGAGGTGAGGTTGCCCAGTGGCTCTGGACTGGCAGCCCCGCCCTCCTCTTGCCTTGTGACTTGGCTTCACTCTCAGTTGGGAGGAAGTGGAGAGCAGACCTCTCCCACCTCCCCTGCAGCCAGACCTTTCCTTTCACTTCAGTGGCCCATTTGGGGGACATGCTCATTCCTGCACCATCACCAACCAGGGCGGGGAGCCTCCTGGTGACACTCACACCACCCCTTCCACCACTGAGGCCAGTTCTCAGAGCTGGGTCAGGGGTCAATCTCTCCCAAAGCCCATGGGACATTCAGGGGGGAAGAGAAACTGAATAAACCAGTGGTTCTCTGTCAACCAGGAGGGAATCCATGCTGGGGAGGCAGCTTACAAAATGCCCAAGAGACCCTTGAACTCTTCCGTGAGAATAAAGCCTGGGCGCTCAGCAGGAGATGACGCCCATCTAGAAAGAGAGTAGATGGAAAGTTCTGATGGGGTGGAAGGCACGTGGGGGATCTGTGAGCCGGGTGGAGACAACTAGTACATCTCACGGAAAAGGAGAGGAAAGATGTGCGGTGGAGCAGTCCACAGGGAAGGAGCTTAGAAGGGGGGAGAACAGGCTTGTTTAGGGCCCCTCAGAAACCAGGTGTGACCTTTGGGGACAGAATCCGAGGGGCAAAAGTCCTCAAAAACTGCTGTTAACCCATAAATTTCCTCCAGAGGACATTGTGATTTTAGGAACCTTGAATTTCCCTGGAGAAGGGACCGTGCTTACTTCTTCTCCCCAGGCAGCCACAGCCGTGCTTGGACACTGCTGGGAGGACAGCCGGCCTGACACTGGAGCTGAAGGCAGATGCTTGGGCTGGGATGTAAGATGAGGAACTGCCTTTTCCCCAGGGTTCCCGTGTTGGCTCAATTCTTGCATTTATATCCATTGGGGAGCTCACCTGTCCTCTCCACAGACCAGGGCCGGGTAGTATTCTGAGTAAAGGTGGCTGTGAGGGGTAACAGGGAAAGATTAGGAAAGGGAGATTCTAAACTGTGAGGAAATATTATATTTTATATTAGTAATAACCAGGGAGCTTAACGACTGAAGCAGAATTCTCATTGTATCCTCAGAGGAAGAAAATGTCCAGTGTGCTTCCTCCCCCATTCATCAGCCAGGAGAACTTGAGTGACCAGATGGCTCAAGGCAGCTTCCCTGGGTTCTGCTTGGGGTGGAACGTTTCTCCACACTGTGAACCCATTAGGCCCTCTATGAAAAGAGATAGGGATTGGAAAGGATAGGAAGTTTCTACAATCCATAAGAAAAAGATGAGTGATGCAATAGTAATAGAAAATTGGCCCAAAGATATGTATGAACAGGCATTTCACCAAAGAGCTGCAGTTGCATTAGAAACATAAAGAGATCAACTCCCCTGGCAATTGGAGCAATAACAATTAAAAAACTTAGATATTAATTATAGGATTTTTGATCAACAAGAAATTTTGAAAGACTTGGTACAATCCAGAGATGTTTATTTTTCAGGAAACTGGACTCTCATGTTTCTGTTTGGTTTGTAATGGCTAATACTCCTTCGAAGGCAGTTGGACTGCCATTTCTTTTTATGGCTGAATGACTTCTATTGTATGGACAGACCACATTTCAGTTACCCATTCATCAGTGGTTGGACATTTGGGTTGTTTCCACCCTTTGTCTCTTACAATAATCCTGCTACGAATATTCATGCATAATTTTCTGTGTGGACATACATTTTCATTCCTTGGGTAAATACCTAGTGGAAAGCTGGGCCATATGGAAACTCCTGTGGAATCTGGTGAGAACCTGCTAGACTGTCTTCCACAGGAAGTTTTCTTGGGTTCTTATAACTGTGACACTCCTTGGACCGAGCCATGTGGTATTGGTGTCATAAATATAGAAGGAAATCCAATGTGTGTACCCATGTCATCCTTGTGGAGACACCACACACGGGCTGGTATGTACTACAGCTGCCCCACCAATCCTGACCCACACCTGGAGCAGACAGGGGGCTGTTTCTGTGCCTTTGCCCTGAGTGACAAAGGAGGGCTCTTAGAGAGACCAGGCAGCCAGCAGGTCAGACCTCATCCCGCTTCTGCCACTGTCACCCTGTGATGTTGGGCAAGTCCCTTGATCTCTCTGGGTCTCAGTTCCCATCCTGTGCAAAGTGTTGTGAGGCTTCTGCAAGTTACTAGAGGTGAAGGTGCTGTCACTTAACCCCAGGCAGGAGGTGCTCTCCAAACAAGAGTTCCATGCGGCAGGTGGTCAACTTGTCATCCTTCATCCAGGACCACAGAAAGCGGAAAAAAAGAGAAGAAACTGGCCATGATTTCCCAGTCTGAGAGAGAAAGGGCACAGAAGCGTCTGAGAAAGACAAGGGCTAAGTAGCAGGCAGCCTCCCTCCCTCTAGAGAACCCGAGGCTCCTGCAGCCCTGCTGGCCTGGCCTCCAGAGGGAGGGAGGAGATCGGGTGTCAGCGGCTGTGTCTATATAGTCCCAGGCCTCCAGGTCCAGGCTCATTTCTGAGGCTGCTGCCAGGCCTGCTAAGATGAAGCTGTCCAGCGCCCTCCCTTGGGCCTTGCTGCTCAGCACAGGTAAAGCCTGGCCCTGAGCCCCTTGCTCCTGGGCCTCTCTCTCTGCTTCCTGTTCAACCTAGAGATTCTATGCAGTTTGCTTGTTGCCAGCAAAGAGAGTCTACAAGATACTCTCCTCCAACGAGATGTCTCCCTCACCCTGGGCTGGAGGAGGAGTGGTCCAACAGGATGGCCACGATCCTGGGCTGAGACCACCTTGATTTTTAAACATTTCCTGGGCTCCCCTGTCTTTGTTCTGAGATGTTTTCTGGGGTCTCCCTGCCTCCCCCCTCCCTCCTGCCTTAAACCAATGTCCCTGGGGTGCACTGCGGGGCAGCCAGGGCTCAGCCCAGACCTGGATGAGGGGAACCAGACGTGCTTTCTCTTTGGAGGCGTTCTTGGAGCTGTGACCGTGTGGGTGCTGGAGGGGGGACTCTGGCTGGACCTGAGCTGGAGGGGGTGACCAAGAGGGAAACGGGGGCCCCTGCGGAAGCCCCAGGACAGGTGGGCGCACTCTGCACCTGTCCCCAGGGATTGAGACGTGGCAGCACCACAAGTTCGGGAACAAACAGCAGGAACAGCAGCTCCCCCCAGGGGCTGAGGATGTTCTGCCAGGGAGGACTGCCCTTGACTGCAGGAGGGAGAGCAACGCTGATGCCCGATGCTGGGAGGGAAAAAGGAGCCGTCATCTCTTCAGGGAGACCGCTGTCTTCTTGTCCCTCATTCTGTATCTCTGTCTCACTCTGCCCTTCCACCTTCTGTCCCCCTTTTCTGCTCCAGCTCCTCGTTTCAGCTCTCCCCACTCTGCTTCCCTGCCCTCGCCCTGTTGTTCCTCCCCTGCACACCTTTGCCCCTCACACTTCAGGGCAGGGAGGCCCCCATCACTAGGCTCTCCCCACCTCCCCTCTCCTCCTCACCGCTCTTATGTCCTTCAGGCAATGTGGGTCGGGACTAGGAGATGTAGGTGGTGGCAAGTGGAAGGACAGGTCAGTGCAGTCAGTGCGGTCAGTGTGTGAGCACAGACCCCTGTCAGCGTTCATCCCAGGCTGCTGTGAGGAGGACCTTCCTGTCTGCCTGGTTCAGAGGGGGCGCCATTCTGATGGGACATTTTATGGGCAGCTTGTAGGTAGAAATGCGTCCATCAGAGCCGTTCCTGCATCTGCTGTTTCTCAAGCGCCTTCAGTTCAAATCATCAATATGCCAAGATGGCATGTTTCAGGGTGACATGTCTTGAACTCCTACAAAGGGCTGCATGTTCCCTCTGCTTCAAAGCTGGGACCTCAGATTCTAGATCAGAGGGGTTCACTGTAGAGGTGGGTCCAGTCTAGAGACGCCACCTGAAGTGATGGAGATAATTTCTGGCTCTGCACTTGACCCCTGCTTTCAGGCAAACCTTCATTTTTATTTTCCATAGCAGACGTGGTGGACACCCCAGGGTGGGGAGGTTTCTTTTGGGACCCCCAATCCAATGCCACCTCAGGGCCCAGGAAGGGCAGCTGGAGATGGACTCCCAGTGTTCAGGTTGACATTTATGGTCAAATAGTTTCCAGAGCATTTGTTGATTTCTATTTACTGAGGAAAGAAGTATCTAGCTGGGAAAGGAAGTGGTTGTCATAGGATGTTGACAGTGGCAGGTAAGGTACTGGAGAGGCTCCCTGGGCTGGGCACTGAGCCATGTATGTGTGGATTATCCTCCAGAACCCAAGGAAGCCGTTACTATTAAATTCCCATTTCACAGATGAATGGACTGAGGCTTAGGGAGAGTAAATAACTTGTGTAAAGCCATCCAGCTCTCATACCCACAGGACTGTGACCAGGGCCGTCTGATTCCTGAGCTGTGCTGTGCCCACTTGTCACACTGTGAGGATAAACCATAGGGCACATCAACAGTGGAAGCCATGTGATTGCCATCAGAACAGCACAACAATCCATGAAAGTTGTGATATATAATATCCCATCCCTCCCCAAATGTGATGAATTTGAAATATTCATATCAAATGATATATTTAATGCACAAATCAATAATAAGGATAAAAATTAAAATAGTTCCTAAAAAATAGTGGAAAAAAGTCCACTAAGAAGATACAACAATCACAAATTGCACACTTAACTGCAAAGCAAAAACTGATCGTGGTAGAAGGAGAAATGAATGTGGTGGGTGATTTTACCACAAAGTGTGAATATTTAAAATTTTGATCTAAAAGATGAATATAGGACTCGTACCCTAGAAATCATGAACTGCCTTTTCAAGGACGTGTTGAACAGTCACAAAAATTAATCGTGTCCTAGATTAATTTTTAAATCCAGTAATTAAAGATGTCATATAGACCATGTTTATAACTTCAAGGCAATTAAATAGTAAATAGTAAAATGAAAGTATTAAATTATTTGTAAACTTGAAAACGAACTCCAAAATAAAATAATTCTTGAGAGGGAAGTAAAATGGTAATAGAAATTATTAAATGTTTAGAATATAATGATGATGAATGTAGCTGACATCAAATTTTGTTAGATGCAGCTATTTGGCATTTAAAGGCAAACATAGAGCCTTAAAATACATTTATTTAAAACACAAAATTAAAAAGTGAGTTGTGTTAAACTTTTAGTTAAGTAAATCTAAGGAAATAGAATAGAGAGCACCAACAAAACCAGAATCTGTTTTATTTTTTAGGCTAATAAAAAAGAAAAACCTCTAGGAAGACTGACCAGGAACAAAAAGTGGAGTGGAGTATGGGGACCTTATACTATGAACAAAAATTACAGATGATATTTTAAAAATAAAGTGAATATATAAACAACTGTATACTAAATAATGTAAAACATTAGAAAAATATAGTTTTGAAGAAAATATAAATCAGAAGATACAAGTTTGTCCAAGAAGAAGTAAAAATATTGACAAACAAATAATCATTTAACATGGAGTAAATAATCAGAAGTTTTCTACTCCAAAAGACCCTAAGTTCAGATAGTTCTACAAAATAAATAAATAAATAAACTCTTCAAAAATCCTTATTTAAAATATCTTAGAGAAGGTGAAAAGTCTACCGGCTCATTTAACAACTTTAGAAAAATCTGATATAACTATAATCTGACAACATAATGAGCAAGGACAATTCAGGAAGGAAACTAATTTATTAACTTAGATGCAAGTATAAGATAAAATAGGATAGAATGTTAAGAAATCGAATTTAGCAATGTAAAAAATAATCATGAAAATACAGGATTTATTCCAAGTATACAAGGATAATTAAAAAATCAGAAAATCTATGAAGGGTAGCAGAATAGGTCACCCCAAATATGCCCCTTTGGCATAAGGATTATTTTGAGCTGGTTATTTCTGAGAAACTGTAGATGCAGGAGAAGGTACCCTTCTGTAAGGGAAATCTACATTCATAAAGGAAATTTCCATTAGAAAGAGTATTTGTAAGGGAGGAGAGCTACTCCTCCCAGAGATCACTTTTTTTTCACCTGAGATTTACCTGCCTGGAAGGGCAAGAACTTTTGTTTCCCATACATTTTCTCTTCCCACCTGTCCTTGAATTGCCTTCTCTTCACCTACAATTCCTATCCTTTCCCTTAGCTCAGGATGGCTTATAAGTCCCAATCATCTGGCCATATTTTGAGTCCCATATCTTTATGGGGCTCCATAAATACATCCATAATTAAATTTGTTTTTGCCCCCAGTGGTTAATCTGTCTTATGTCAGTTTACTTCTTAGAGCAGGCACAGAATCTAGAAAAGGGTAAAGGGGGAAATTTTTCCTCTCCCACACTATGTGCACAGACAGCTGGGATGTAGGGGCGAGTGAAAAACAGATGTATGAGTCCTTTCTTCCTTCAACTATTAGAGGAATCGTTTCTATTGTTATAATATTTACCATTTGATGCTTATAAACCTGGTACTCATTAGGATGAAAATAAAATTAACTAACATTTCCCCCCCCCTCATATTTCAAGCCCTTGAATACCACCATGATGTTGAAACCAAGAATGACATATGTCTCTTTAAAAGCAATAGTATTTCAGGTTGAAACGGAAAATTTTCTCCCCTAAACAGGAAAGAATATCTTATACCCTCTATTTCAAAAATTGCTAAAATAACACCTGATATGGGTGACGAGTTGAATTGTCAAAAGCTGTGATGGAAAGGATGTCAGGGTAATGTATGGCTTAGAAGCTAAAAGCTATACTATTCACCAGTAAGAGCGCTTACCAAATGGCAAGTAATAAACCTAATTGGAATGTCTCGAACATTCACTGGTGCATTAGAGTGCTTTTGTGGATTTTAAATCTTTTGTGCTTAGTCTCTCAGGAGGCATTACCACAGAATACAAAAGAAAAAGAGAGATGCAATCAGAGCATGATTTAATCTATCTAGGAATTTGGGTATTTGCACTAAAAATCAAGCCTTTTGAACTTCCTGGGTTTTTCCGTATGAAGAATTCTGAGTCTGTACCAAAGATGAGCAATAATTACTCAAACTGATATTGAGGCTCTTTTATTCAATGTGAATATGACAATGTAGCTCAGGGTAACAGTATGGGAGCCATTGTTCTGATGGTGTCACAGTTTCCATGATTTGATTTTTCCAGTCAAAAAAGTTTAAGAATCGTTTCACATAAGAACGTTTTACTTAAACCTTTAGGATGGATGTTTCCAAGCATTATATTTTGCATATTTCCCTCTGATTATTCTTGATATTTATCAGGTTGTCTTTTCTGACAGCTTTGTTAGCTTTTGGAGACTTTGGTGAAACACTGAACTGAAGCAGCAGGCATGCATATTGTAGGGGAAGAAGAATTTTCTTCGACTTTCTTAGGATCCCTGGTTGGGTCTAAAAATTAAACTGACAGATGAACAGGAGAAAAGCATATACATTTTATTGAATTTTTACATGGGGGGCTTCAACCAGATTGAACCCAATAATAATAATAGAGATTCAGGTATTATAAACTCTCAGCTGATATGAAGTAGTTACCGAGCCTCATGCGGAATTAACTGTTCTTAGGGTTTCCCACACATTACCTCATTTAACCCTCCATCATCCCTGCGAGGGAGACACATTATTGCTCCCAGTTACAGGTGAGGACCCTGAAGCTGAGAGATGTCTGGAACTTGACCGAGATCCTGCAGCTCACCTCATAATGGAACAAAGACTTGCACACAGGTGTGCCCACCGCCATAGCCCATGTGGTCCTTGAACTCTCAGCATCTCCTTCAGGGCAGAATCTGAAGCCCTGTTTGCTGAAACGAGATTCATGGTGCGGAGAGGAAGATAAACTTGGATATAGGTGGGGCTCCACGGTGTTAACATTTTTGAATATTTGTCTCATTCTTCGACCAGTGTATAAGCTTGTTGAGGGTGGAGTCCAAGTCTTCCTTTTCATCGCCACCTGGGGGTTTTATGTGGTGCCTCTACCCATGCACCCTGCCTTACACCATCTCACTAGTTCCTCCCTCCTCTCTCTCCCTTCTTTCTCCCTTTTTTCAAGAGGAAATTGAAAATTCCTCTCACTTCACCTTGAAGAAGACTTAACCATTCTTTTGTTTTGTTTGGGGGGCTTCTTTCTTGCTCAAAATGGATTGCAAGGTATATTTCCCCAAGAAAGACAATTTACCCTAAGATACATCCTGGTACCAGCTCTTAAGGAATATAAATGTCACCTCATTACAATGATGTAATGATTTATGGAGTGCAGAAGGTGTGCTAGGCACTAGGGCTGCCAGAATGATTAAGTTGAACCTAGGCCCTGGGGTAACACAAATGGCTCATCACCCAGCGGGTTATACATGAGGAAAGATGAAACAGGGAAGATGGAGGAAGCAAAGTCAGATTACTATGGGATCCCAAAGGGGGTCCACAGACCCAGCCTAGGGGTGAACTATATATAGCAGGAAGCCCCCAGTGTCTCTTCAAGAAATGGAGCTGAAGGTCTGGCCATGTCCAAAGTGCTAGCCAGAGGTTTCACCCCAGAATCTTCCAGCTCATTTGGTCACCTTCCTCAGATACCATGCTTGTAAATGAGCCCTCTCTGACACCACAGGGCTCCTGGGGGTCTCGGGCAAGAACAGATTAAAATCTGTACTGGTTCTAAGAATGGAAAAGACGATGGGGTCTGTTTCTATAAGTAATTCAAAATAAAACTGATACTAAACTGTAAGTGTAAGGAAGTCCAAAGAAGTTCTGACTTTTTCCAGTAATGACGACATTAAGCTTATGTGAAAACCAACTATCAGATTCTTTTTTCCTCTGAAATACCTACCTATCATCTATCTAGCTATCTATCTGTCATCTATCTCTTTTTGCCTCTGTGCATTGAATAACCAATACTGGACTTTTGGGAAAAATTTAATCTATCACTTGTCCCACAAGGCTACTTTGTATCAGAGTTCTCAAGGAATAAAAAATTGTTACAAATTTCAGATTAAATTACTCCTTACCAGAAGTCTCTTTGGGCTGATGCCCAAAGGCTTTCTAAGTTCCACCATAGTTCTTTAAAAAGTAAAAATAGAGTTACCATGTGATCCAGCAATCCCAGTCCTGGGTGTATATCTGGAAAAGATGAACACTCTAACTCAAAAAGATACATGCATCCCAATGTTCATAGCAGCGCTATTTATAATAAGCAAGATATGGAAGCAACCTAGGTGTCCACTGATGGAGAAATGGATAAAGAAATGTGGTACAAATATATAATGGAATACTACTGAGCTAAAAAGAAGAATGAAATATTACCATTGCAGCAACATGAATGGACCTAGAAATTATCATACTAAGTGAAGTGAGCCAGACAAAGACAAGTATCATATGGTATCACTTATATGTGGAATCTAAATGAAAAATGATACAAATGTACTTATTTACAAAACAGAAATAGACTCCCAGACATAGAAAACAAACTTATGGTCACCAAAGGGGAAG
>RJWK010071846.1:0-10599 GCA_004363435.1 Platanista minor
CTGGGCATATACCCTGAGAAAACCATAATTCAAAAAGAGTCATGTACCAAAATGTTCATTGCAGCTCTATTTACAATAGCCAGGACATGGAAACAACCTAAGTGTCCATCATCGGATGAATGGATAAAGAAGATGTGGCACATATATACAATGGAATATTACTCAGCCATAAAAAGAAACGAAATGGAGATATTCGTAAAGAGGTGGATGGACCTAGAGTCTGTCATACAGAGTGAAGTAAGTCAGAAAGAGAAAGACAAATACTGTATGCTAACACATATATATGGAATCTAAGAAAAAAAAGAAGTGTCATGAAGGGCCTGGGGGCAGGACAGGAATAAAGACACAGACCTACTATAGAATGGACTTGAGGATATGGGGAGGAGGAAGGGTAAGCTGTGATAAAGTGAGAGAGTGGCATGGATATATGTACACTACCAAACGTAAAATAGAGAGCTATTGGGAAGCAGCCACATAGCACAGGAAGATCAGCTCAGTGCTTTGTGATCACCTGCATGGGTGGGATGGGGAGGGTGGGAAGGAGGGAGATGCAAGAGGGAGGAGATATGGGAACATATGTATATGTATAATTGATTCACTTTGTTATAAAGCAGAAATTAACACCATTGTAAAGCAATTATACTCCAATAAAGATGTTAAAAAAAAAAACCATGTAAATGTTGAAAACTTAATTTTTTTTCCTTTGCTTGGATCTCTCATCTCAAATATACCTACTCAAAACATTCACTTTTGTGCTTCTGAGTCATCGCAACCATAGCATATCTAAATCTGAATTTTTATTTTCACTTTTCCCTGAACTTACTTCTCCTTTAGTCATTCCCATTTTAGTAAATCACAATTCCATTTTTCCTGATGCTCATACCAAAATCTTGGACTCATCATGAACTCATTTTTTTCTCTTTCATACCATATTGATAATAAAAACTAATAATAATTACTATATGGTTATACTCTCCTAGCTGGTAAACACATATACACACACATATTAATGATGAACGTTTACAATAACTAAGGTAGGTAATACATTCATTTATTTTTGTACAGATAAGGTTTCACAGTAAGTTGAAGTAGTACCTGGCTGTATAACATAAAATTAGCAGTTCTGATTTAAACCAAAGTAGTCTGACTTCAGTGTACATGCTCCTGTCTGATATGCTTTCAAAATATAGCCTGACTCCAATTCAATCAGTTTTCAGGGCATTCACAGTTACTGACTTGCTCTAAAACACTGCTGTCTCTTACCTCTAGTATTGCAGCCTCCTGCTAATTTCCAGACTTTTACTCTTACCCTTTATAGTTCAAATTCAAAATGCTTTGTTTTTTTTAACATCCACATACTGTCATATGTCTCTTTCTAAATCCTTTCAGTTCTTTCTTACATTTCTCTCTTTCTCAAAAGAAAAAAAAGAAAAAAGAAAAAAAAAATCCACAATCCTTAACCTACAGGCATTGCTAGACTTGTCTGCCAGAACCCATTCTTTCCTGTCTGACTTCACACTCTCTTCAGCCTACAGGCCTCCTTGCCAAGTTCACTCCTGCCTTGGTGTGTTTGCATTTGCTGTTCTTGCAGATTAGAACGCCCTTCCCTTAGATACCTGCTTGTCTTGTTCCCTTTCCTCTATTAGGTCTGTTCAGATGCCTCCTTACTTGAGAAGCTGTCCCTGATCACCTTCTGGAAAATAACACTAATCTCTCTCCTCATTATTTGACCTTGTTTTCTTCATAGCCCAGTTCTCTCTTATGCCAGGGTGGGTTTTAATCTGGGTTGTGTTTTCTCTTTTTCCATGAGGAAAAAATAAGTAATGTTTTATTCCTATAAGAGTACCAGATATAAGTAGACACTCAACAAATATTTATTGAATAAATTAATAGTCCATGCATGTAGTGAAAATTTTCTAGTTAGTCCAGATACCTTTGTAGTTAAGCTAAAGTCTAAGCAAAATTCATGTTGTCCATATTCTTCTTTTAAATGAAAATTGACAACATTAACTACTTATCTGAGTGATAAAATATTGTCATCCATTACTGAATACTTTGATATGAAGTCTTCCAAAACTTGTTTGCCATATGCTACCCAAAGAGAAAGGCAGAACAGAATAACCAGTCCACATCCAAATCTGGAATTAGACAACTTTCTAATTTTCAAAAGCTGATTTACTAGATTTACTGCTTAGTTTGGAAGTCTCTGGACTCCATTCCAAAAGCTTGAACTATACTCTTCCTTGGCTATGGTAAATTTGTTCTCTGCATTCCCAAAATTAGTTGTCTCCAAAGCTAGGTATATGTATTACTACAGGAAGTGAGCCAGATAATACTTTGGGACGCAAGACAAAAATATTATAATAAATAACATTTAAACATAAATAAATAAATTAATTCTACTAATATTTAAGATATAGATGAATACTGATCTTCTCACTCTATCCCAACACCAGTTGGAGGATTGCCGCATATCATCTAAGATGTTCCTTCAGGGAAGGGTGGGAGTTCAACTAGGAGAATGGATTTACAGTGACAAACTTTGTTTTCTCCCCTAATAGGATGTCATGGGTTGTGACGTACCTGTTTCAAGGTCAGTAAATTTCTGGATAGTATTATCTAGTTTTAACAAAACTAAGTCATAAAATGGACAAGCAGCTGAAAAATATCTCTGCAAGAAACTATGGATTGAAGATATTGATAGTAGTACAAGCACAAGCAAACTAAAAATAGCAGAGTGTACATTTTCTTACTTAGCAAAGTACTTACATAGGCTCTTCATCAACAACTAACAGAATAAAAACACTGCCAGTATAATAAAATTTAAAGGGAAGATGACAAAAATTAAAAGTCAGAAAACAATTGGAAAAGTACATTTAATTATCATCTAAGTATGTATTACCCCTGGAGATTATGGTTGATGACAGTATTAAGCCATCATCGTTAGCTAAGCTGTTAAGAACTAAGTGCTGAGAAAAGTGTCGATTTTTACGGAGCCATACATATCAATAATTATTTTGTTGACAGTTTTCTGTGTCAATAATAAATGATATAAAATATCAAATCATGCAGAATTATTGCATATTTATCATTATTCTATCTTCTAAATATTTTTCTACTTTTTTTTTTTTTTTTTTTTTTTTTTTTTTTTTTTTTTTTTTGCGGTACGCGGGCCTCTCACTGTCGTGGCCTCTCCCGTTGCTGAGCACAGGCTCTGGACGCGCAGGCTCAGCGGCCATGGCTCACGGGCCCAGCCGCTCCGCGGCATGTGGGATCTTCCCAGACCGAGGCACGAACCCGTGTCCCCTGCATCGGCAGGCGGACTCTCAACCACCGCGCCACCAGGGAAGCCCTTTTCTACTTTTTAGTTTATACTTTTTGGATATTTTATAACACACATACGAACATAACAGTATGGCAGTATAATTATATAAACTGTAAACAAATAATATTCATATATTGGGAGTAAATTCAAAAATTTTAATGAGTGGTGCATGATTAAAATGGTTTGGTAATAACTGTCTTAGGATATGAATAGCCCCTTGTCTACACATTGTATTCATACAAATCTAAAACCACTAATGGAATTTGTTTATTTAAACAATTGGTTAATTTGATAAATATTTTAAATCCATTAAACAGACTGGCACCATGCAGAAAAAGAAAATGTTGTGTTAATGCTAAAAGGCCTGTATTCAAAAATGAGAATTTTGATAATATTTTAGCTAGTTTTTCTTACAACATATAGTTAAATTAGGCTAATTCATCACATTACATGGACATGAGCATAGGATTCCAAATACAATGTGAAGAAGAGGCTTCCAAAAAATAAGAAAATAAAAACAAATAATAAGAATAAAAGAGTGTAGTAGCATTTAAACAAAATTAAAAGAAAATAACAGTTCTGCATGCATAAATGAACTTATATGGACTTGCAACTCAAAAAACTTGTTTCTGTGTAATAAATTGGTATATTTAACATAAACAGACTATATAATTGATACTATAAGTATTAAATATTTTAAATAAAGATGCTTACATCAGTGTGAGTTATAATTGTTCCTGATTAATACAAAATACTAACATTTGTTATAGGAATGCAATTGTGTATCTAAATTATTAACAATATTGTTCTTTGAATGTACAATATATATTAAACTTGTAATAAATAATAGTGTGTATTTTAAAATTTCTGCTCATGCTAATGATTCATATTTAAGGCTTTCAAATATAAAATTAGTTTATAAACTCAAGAAAATCAGCTCAGTTTTGTATTCTACTTGAAGTTAAAAATTTTAAAGTAATTTAAAATGGGTTTTTGAGAAATTGTTTATTCTTATATGTTTATTATTTAAAAATCAATGATATGTTAAAAAGAACCAAAGAAATAGCCACACGGATTCTAAATCATACTATCACACATTTTAAATTGTCTTTGCCCAAAAGACTCTTTAAATTCTCAATTAGAATTGATGTATTTATTATTAGTTTTGATATATTTTAAATGAAAAGAAAAAAGTGGAGCTATTGTACTTTAGAAACATCAAACTTTTTAAAATGTCTTGGAAAAATTCTTATACCATGTTAAATATATAATGTTTAAATTATGATTTTAATTCTTTATTTGGAAAACAGTGATTTATACTTTATTTGCAAACTGTGAATTTTATTTTGATGTTTGGGGAATGTTGGGAAACTTTAGGGGAAGAAGAATCTTCTGAGCACTTGTGAAATTTTATTAAATCCACTCTATTTTTCTCCTTTAATACAGAAACTAAAAGTAGACCATAAAAAGAAAAATGAAAAGAAAAGAAAGAAGGTAACTGCCAATCTCAAAGAAAAATGCTCCAGAGACATACACAATAGTTCTATTTCCAACACCCCAGCTCAATTGGTATTTCAATGAAATATGAGGCAGTCAAGTAGGGTAGTCAAATAAATGTAAGATAATGAAAAGATGAAGTGCTCATAATATAATCGTCTTCAATTTAGTGTGCAGATAATAAAGTGAGCTAACTGATAACAAACCCGAATGCAAAGCAGTCCAGGCATTAATATTTATCATGTTCAAGGGAAGTTCAACAATTGAAGTAACATATAAGTAGGGTGAAATTTTTTAATACCTTAGAGACACAACTTACATTTCTGTAGAAATGTTTGCATTATCTAATAATCAGGAGCAACTATAATTCACATGGTTGTAAGCATTTGACCCTCAGAGGAAACTTAGCAATAAGAAGATGCTGTGCTTTGGGTATTAAGACATAATACTTTCCACATCCAGTGTGCCAACTCAATGCGTCAATTTTACCTCCAAAGCATCTGTCTCCATATCCCACCTTTCTTTCCCATCTACAGTATACTGTAGTTCCATTTAGGTGAGATAAGAGATCTCAACTTCTCTATTTAAATATTCCCCTTATGCTTAATCTTGGGTTTACACCAGTCACCACGGACACAAACTAAGTTTTATTCCTTAAAAACGAAGATGCTACTGACATTCTCTACTTAAAATAAGAAAAATCACCAATAGCAAGCAAATCAGTATGCCCAAACAAACCTGTGTTAGCTACCTGTTGCCTACCAGATAGACTTATGATTCTGGCTACTTAATGTCTTTCAAAATGTACTACCCAATTTCCCCTGAAGTAGCTGTTTAAAATTCATGACACTCGAAGCTCAATCTCCTCCCAGAGCATCCTATGATCCTGCTACTCTAAACTCTTTAATAGTCATTCCTGGACACATTTGACTTGGTCAATGCACTGAACCTTTACAGATTTAAAGGCTAAAGAAGCCTCCAAGAAACAGTTTTGTTTTGTTTTGTTTTGTTTATATACAATCTAAATGCATCTTCATCAAAATATATATTTCTCTTACTATGGTGGATTTAAGTGTGTCCTCATATTTGTTGATACTCCTCCTTCTAGGAGGTGGAGCTTAATTCTCTTCCCATTGACCTTTGATTACGTCTCCAATTTGTGCACAGACAACTTTAGAAGCTTATGGACATTTACAGGAAGTTTAGGTATATTTGTAAAAAGACAAGTTTAATCAGATCTTGAACTGCCTACAGTGTTCTAAAAATGTCTACTTTGATTTGAGTAAATTCAGGTTTTTCTATGTACTTTATAAAAGGCAAAATCATAAAGAGCTGTAAAATTACTAGAACATTTACTGAAAACTCTCTTAGTTAATAATATATTTTTAAGGACTGAATTTTGAATTTTTATTTGTAGCAAGATAAAAAAGTAAAGCAATTAACAATTTTTTTCTCCCAAATTTAAATCATACTTTGTAGAGAGGCTATTGACTTTAAAAAAGCATAGTGGAAGAAAGTTACATTAATTTTCAGAACAAACTTATGAAATTAAGTTAAGAAACTGTTGCAAATTTGTTTAAATCACAGACCCATGAGCACATCTAGTTTCCCTTCCTAACCTCATAGATAACCAGTCAGAACAGACAGATGCTCATCAATTCAAAAGACAGTCCTGTGGAAACCCTCGCAAACTAGTATGCAATATAGTAAGCTATATAATAGCTTATTTGTAATAGATTTTAGAGTGTTTTTTCCCATTTGTATACAAAAATAAAATTACAACTGTATTAAAGTCCATTTCCTATTGTTCAGTCATCTGGGGACATGGAAAACTGCATCTCCCTCCTAATTACTCTACGTATGACTCATTTCTATAATCAGATCAACTTTGTCCTTTTTTCTAAGATAAACAAATCTAATTCATTTAATATCTGTTTGCCAAAGGTTAATTATCTTTGCTTCTCTTCTCTGACCATCTCCTGTTCTACTTTTTTTTTTTTTACATTTTAAAGTTCAGTATCCAAAACTAGATATAATTATAGAAACCTGATTGATGTAGACCAGTGAAAGATTACATCTACTTCTTCCATAATTATTTTATTTAATATTTCTTAGTATCTTATTTGATTTTTATCATGGTATTTCACTGTAGATTTCACCAATGCCATAGATGCCATCTTCAGTAACCCTTTTGTTCCCCTAAATCTTATAACATTTCCCCCAGAGGTTCTCTTCTTAATTCATTCATATATCAATAATTTTGAGGCTGACAGTGCCATCTACTTCTGTATCTATCCTCTCCAATCCATCTATCTTAAACCATCAGATTGGCCATCCTAAAGTAGTATTGCTTCACTACATCCCATGGGAAACCACTTCCTGTTAACTGTCCCATTAACCCTTCTGTCTACTTTGAAGATGTTCCTTATTACATCCCTGGACATGAAGTGAGCTGGATATTCCTGACAATTTCTCTTTTAATACTCTCTTCCTCCTCTATCATAGTATTTATAATACTCTTTTGTAATTTTCTATTTAAATCTTTGTCTTCCCTGTCCTAATCCAAATTCATTGAGAACATTGACTATGTAATGTACTATTTATCTTGACAGCCTGGTATTTTATACTAGCATAGCACTAAGACTGTCCATACATACTTGTTATCAGAATATGTAAATGAATTAACATGCAAATAATACTGTAAAAATATGAAATCAATGTATTTAAATACTTTCATAAATAAAATTTCTCTGCAACTCATTAGACATGTCTGAATCTAAACTTTTTGTCTCTCCTACAAAAAGGACAAGGGTGCATGTTATCTTGGAGTGAGGAGAATAAGACAAAGCAGTAGCTCCTGGGTAAAGAAACTCGAGGTCTAGAAAGGGAGAAATAGGGAGATGAAAGCAGTCAGACCTGAGGTTCCTGAATACTCACCTGGTTATAACTTCATAGATAAGGGACCATGAAACTACAAAATGCCCCTGAATAAAGGAAACGTTTGAGTCCAACGGGGTTTTTGTTTATCTTCTCATTAGGGAATCTGGACCAGAGCCCTGTTACTTATACAATTTTAGGAGAAGAGGAATAGTGCTTGATTTATTTAGAGCCTGAGAGGTGTTTAAGAGTATTCCTCCTACACCCAAGTCAATTCTTGGGCACTATGGATGGGTAGTCAAGAGCTAGTAGGCCTGTTGTATTGAGAGAGGATGATGATCCCATGGCAAAGGCTACACTTAAAGAGCCTAGGACAAGTAGTAGGACATGTTGGAGGCCCCAGGGTTCAACAGTACCAGCAAAAGCAGTGGTGGGGATGGGTCCACAAGGAGGGTCCTGCAGGCTCTGACTGTGGCCAAGACACCGATGAGATTTTGCAGCCACAGTTTGCACCATAAATGGCAGAAGGACACCCAATGCTAAAGAGTATCAATGTACAATCCAGTAAGGACCCAGAAGACAGGAGAAGGATCTCATACAATGCTTAGGCTCAAGACCTTGTCATGATGTGGACACAAAAGCAGTCTTCCACACATCAGGCATAGTGAGGAGCAGAAGAATCCCTGGAAGACTGGGCATTTCCCTAAAGGAGACTGTTTCAAAAGTTTTTTTTTTTTAAGTCTTCTTTACTTTTAACTGTAATTTTCCAAAGCTCCCTTGTCCTCAGCAGAAATGGAAACTTTGGAGCCTAATGAAAAGGTTCATAGGAAATAATCCTAATGTATTTTCTAGAATACCTAAGGGATGCTATGAAAAAATTCTACCTAGCAACAGATAAATTTCATTTTTATTTATAAAGAGACCATTTGCCCCATTGTCACTGGGGTGGATTCATGGGAATTTCTTGCTCCTTCACAAACTCTGAGTAAGCATTCCAAAGCTGCATGCTGGGTCAGAGTGCAAAACCTGCCCACAAATTTCAGTTCTAATGTATTGGTGCAAGCCTATTATCCAGTTGGCCATAATACCTATGCCTCCCATTATGGATTGAATTGTATCCTCCCAAAATTTATATATTGAGACCACACTCCCAATGCGACTGTATTTGGAGATTGGGCTTTTAAGGAGGTAATTAAGGTTAAATAAGATCATAAGGGTGAGTCCCTAATCTGATAGGACTGATGCCCTTATAAAAAGAGCAAGAGACACCAAAACTCTCTTTCGCCTTCTGCACAGAGAAAAGGTCATGTGAGGACACAGGGAGAAGATGGTGATCTATAAATCAGGAAGAGAAGTCTCACCAGGAACCAAATGTTCCAGCACCTTAATCTTGAACTTCTTGCCTCTAGAACTGTGAGAAAATTAGTTTCTGTTGTTTAAGCCACCTGGCCTGTGGTATTTTGTTACAGCAACCTGAACAGACTAATATATTACTCTAAATAAATTTTCTGTAGTCATATCTATTTCTTCACTGTGTTGCATAGTTTCCCATTTTTGTGTATTTATTCATGAATCACCTCAGTTTTTATTTTTTTCTTCTATTCCCACCACTACTGATCTTTAATAACTAAGTCAGCTTCTACCTTCTAGGTCCTAGTACTCATTCTTCTCTCTCTATGCTAGGATCTCAGAGCTGCACAATTTAGCTCTTAACTGAATCTATATTGCTCATGTTTGTCTATTAGAGTTTATTCAACAATTTGACTTTGAATTTCTTGGGAAAGTTGGCAACATTTATACTTCTTGAATAAATCCTACTGGAGAACTTTATTCTAAATGAGACAATTCCAGGAATAAAAGAAAAAAATCCCATAGCAAAAACATCCTATTTTCCCTCATTTCTCAATTATCTCTTTTATTTTTTTCTCTAGAAATTAAAGAGCTTTAAAATTCAAAAAAAAAAAAATCCTACTACATCACACAGGATGTTTGACTATTGAGTACATTCTTTCAAGCTTATGGTCAATGTGGATCTTCTGGGTCTATTTTATTTCATTTGTAGTTTCATGAGGTTATTTTATTACCATACATTTTAATCCTGTACTAATAATTAATTTCCTTTTAATGAAAGTACTTTTCTTATTGATTTTGTACTACATATAGTTGTTTAGACTAATCTATGTTTTGAGTTTATTTTTTTTGCTTTTTCTTTTGTTTTTTGGCTTTAAGTTTTATTCTGTGACCACTTATTCAAAACAGCCATATCTCTTATATCTGAATATCATCATAACATGTCTAAAATATTGTAGAAAAATCAAAAGTCATGGAGTCAGAAGACCATTAAATAATGATCTCTTTTTTCCTCTGAGCTTCTTAACATTCTCTTAAAAATATGGAAAATCCAGTCTCTACTTAATTATAAAGAAGAACTAAAAAAAAAAATGCTACAATGTATAAAATAAATAACTAATGAGAACCTACTGTACAGCACAAAGAACTCTACTCAGTGCTCTGTAGTGACCTAAGTGGGAAGCAAATCCAAAAAAGAGGGGATATATGTATATGTATAGCAGATTCACTTTGATGTACAGTAGAAACTAATACAGCATTGGAATGCAACTATAATCCAATTAAAAATTAATTTTAAAAATATGAAAGTGCTCTTAAACCATGACCAAACATAAAATAGATAGCTAGTGGGAAGCAGCCGCATAGCACAGGGAGATCAGCTCAGTGCTTTGTGATCACCTAGATGGGTGGGATGGGGAGGGTGGGAAGGAGGGAGACGCAGGAGGGAGGAGATGTGGGAACATATGTGTATGTATAATTGATTCACTTTGTTATAAAGCAGAGACTGACACCATTGTAAAGCAATTATACTCCAATAAAGATGTTAAAAA